>VDFB02230320.1:0-29396 GCA_007258455.2 Sequoia sempervirens
CCCTCCACATCTCTCTCTCAAGTCATAATTTAAAAATAATATAATTTATATTTATATTAATATTAAATATTAATTTTTAATAGAGGGGGTTCGACTGAACATTTTTAGAATGTTCGAACGAATCCCATTCAAATCTATTTTTTTATTGTATGTTAAATGGGTTCGGTCGAACCCATATTCGACCGAACAGTTGTTCGACAGAACCCACTTATTTTCACCCACATCCTCTTTGGCACCAAAATTGATCATAATTTTGCACTTCGAAGCTCGATTTCAGAATGAAAATGGAGGAGATCTCAGAAACCCAACTGGTATCAGGTTGCCCTCAAAACGAGCTATCCAATGAATATAATTTTAATATGTTTTGATTATATTATCGATTTGTTTTTTAAGTTTTATTAAATAAAGGTTTTTCACTAAAAACAAAACTCTTTGTTTTGCACATGTGGAAAAATAGAAGATTATCAAAAAAAAATTTAAAAATATAAGTGCACCAGATATTGGAGTCCTTGATCCAACCAAAAAAAAAAGAAATTCAATACATACAATAAAATTTATGCATTATACGTTCATGTTATGTCTGAATTGTAATTGATTTGACTTTGAAACTTGATTAAAGAAAAAATATTCAATAAAAAATTATCTAACCAAGTGGAAGCACTAGTATCGGAGTTACAAATCTAAATTCAAAAGAATTAGAATTTTATCTTTCAAGGAAAAGAAGTTATGCGTTATACTTGTGGCCACTTTTTAAAATGTTGTTTTTTGAAACAAACCAATTTTCGTGGAGATGGAAAAAAAGTGCAATCTGATTCCAAAAATTTTGAAAAAAATATTTTATAATCTACAGACAAAATGTGACAAGACTCTAGTTTGCATCATCTTAAAATTTCTCACGGTTTAACCACTATAGATGCCCGAATGTGAAGATTTAGTTTTAAAAAAAAAATCAGTGTCCAGTTTGGCCAAAAATTGTAAACCACTATTGTGGGATCACCCTCATTTAAGGGCCTATTTTTTCCATGATGACCCTGCACATACCTAACTAACTAAAGACCTTGGAATTATTCCTAAGAAAATAGAGCCAAGTCCTCTTGGAGAAATCATTTATGAAAGAAATATAAAACAAGGATTTTCCAATGAAGGCAAATTTATGGTATCAAAGAGATCATTATAAAATGAGCCAAAATCCCATGAGATTTGTGCGAGCTCAAGTAAAATTGAATATAACTTTGTTCAAGTAAAATTGAATATAACTTTGTTTACCAGAGTCAAGATGAAAATTAAATGAGCAATGCACAAAATTTTGGTCAAGGTCCTAAGACTCTTTTCACTAATGTGGCCCATGGGTTCATGCCACAACATTGTCTTCTTAGTCGATATGTTTCTCTCTAAGTTGAGAACATGTTTTGGAATCCACATTGTGTTTCTCCTTGTTGTAAGTCCCTTTACTACAAGTGCCTTTATTGCAAGTGTAGGTGCTACCATTTCCTCTGCTGCAAGTATGGATCATGTAGGAGTAGATGCTCCAAGTGCCAAAGTTGCAAGCTTACATGTTGCAACACTCTTTGTTGCAAGTATTATTAAACTATTACATTGAATGTAGATATTATCATCAAGGTGAAAAATGTTCATACATGAACTCCCTTTACTAACACCATAGCTTTACTAACCATATTAAACCAAATTATTAAGCTTACTTGCATACTTGCATTATTCATCTTGCTAATATATAACAAGTTCTATGCCATACAATGTGCAAAACCCCTAAAACACCTTTGATTCTCACATCAAATAATTTGATCTTGACTTGACTATCCTCAACAATGCTTAGAAAAGAGTTGTCATGAAGGTAGACCTTTCCACCATCAAACTTCTCATAGTTAGAAACCACTCCCTATGGGGAGTCAATTACTAGAGTTGATCATCCATGCATACTCGCATGTGTGGCATGGGATACAAAAATTGTATTTA
Source organism: Sequoia sempervirens (assembly GCA_007258455.2). Lineage (NCBI taxonomy): Eukaryota > Viridiplantae > Streptophyta > Pinopsida > Cupressales > Cupressaceae > Sequoia > Sequoia sempervirens. Next base: position 1,975 of record VDFB02230320.1, read on the forward strand.
ATTCATTTTGAGAATCTCTAGAACATGAATCATCATCTAACTCATACTTTTCTTTCTTCTTTTGCTTCCACTCCTTTTTGATATGGCCTTTCTTATCACAGTTTCGATATTTTACCTTGGATTTACTAAGAGACTTAGTTCTCTCCCAAGACTTAGATATGCTTTTTCTTTTTCTTGTCTTTTTTCTTTAATTGTCCATGAACAACCAATGGTTCCTTGGCAAATTTAGAAGCCTTCTACCTCATCTCCTGTAAGAGAAGAGAATACACTATTCCAATGGACACCATGTCCTATGATTTTGACAAAAAATATAACAAGACCATGCATTGCTCTTCTTCCATCTTCACATTGATAGATTGTAATTGATTTACAATGGCGTTAAATGCATTTAGGTGCTCAACAACCAAGTCCCCATCACCCATATTCATAGTATACAACTTCCTCCATAAGAAAAAATTATTCATTAAGGACTCAATTTGGCACAACTTTTGTAATTGTTTCCAAAGGGTTTTAGTAGTGGCTTCTTCCATAACTTTCAAGAGCACTAAATTTTTTTCTCCTTGAACTCTCTACTTCTTGATGATGGATCACATAGTGTGACCCAAAACATTGATGCAAAAACAACTTACACAATCAAATCCAAAAACAATTCAGCAATAAACCCAAAACTTATTAACATGAATATACAAAATTTCACCATTATAAAAGTTAAGATTTAACACAATTGATGAAGATGATAATATGTAATAAAAAAATTATACACCAAGATTCAAATCCCTTGCTTTAAATGTATGCTTATTCATAAAGACATCTATGTAATCTAACTATTTCCATAAATTTTTTTCTTGTAAAATCACACACGGAAGGATTTAAGAGTAGCATTCGGTGTGAGCTGAACGCCAAATGAATGGAGACATTGGGAAAATTTCCTTTAAATGTTTATGGGAGTCCAAAAACATTGAAACTTAAAACTTGTAAGCATTGAGCGTTCCGATAACATGGGAACTATCACCGATCACTGTTGAAAACACCCACAATATTGTTTTAATAAAAGTATGCCTCTGAGAAATAATTAGCTTTGTCTCCCATCAATGACTTCATGCGATGGGCGTCAGAAAGAACAGACAGGTGGCAGTGGCATCATCGACCCATTAGAGTAAGAAATAAGGCGGCATATGGAACGTGCTATGCCAGAGTACGGATAGTGTCTAACACCTATATATTATCACCATTCACATGAACTCAGATTCCTCCACTCTGCTGCACTCATGCACCATTCTACGCTTACATGTTATGTGTTCGAATCCCGCTAAGCGCTAAACAGTGAAAGACGATGAATTCCTTCACAAACCAGCAAGTCTAATAGATGAGATGGATATATCATAAAAAATGACTTAAAAAGATATATGAATCACTTGCATTAATATTTTAAATGTTGACTCTCTATTTTCTTGTTTAAAAAGAAAAAAAAACCAAAATTACAAACTATTTGATCAAGATTCACAAGAGTGAAAAGAAAATATATATCTCACTCGTTAGAATACGTGTACATTACAACAGCTTTTAATTTTGTATGGTAAACTGCTTAATCTTATAAATGTTCTTAAAAACTTCTACTTCATTTCAAAATCTGCGCCGCCCAAAGCGACGGTCACGGTGTACTTGAAAGGTGAAGATTCAATCCAGGGACTTTGGAGTGCATTCCGTAGAGTTCGCTGCGCATGTACAACACGCCGTACAAATTATCCTGACACAAAATTTGCGCACCCTTTAAGCAATTCTGTGCAGCAGATGAACTCTGGAGTTCCTTAAACGTACAGTTGGCATGTTGCACATGGCAGCTTACAGCAACATGGCATCTTGCACGTGCTCCCGTAACCTGTGTCGTAAATGGTGACCAGAAAATGTACGTCAGACGCCACCACCTGGCTCAAACATCTTTTGGGTACGTGTACTCCAAGCTCCCTGGAATGAATCTAGACCTTACGTTGCCCCTTCATTTCCTATAGTGCTCTGAAATAAAAAAGTCCCCCATGGTGGGCAATGGATAGTTACACTCCAGCGAGCGCAGGGCCCACCGTGGGTTCGGGTAGCGTCCTAAAGCACGTGGATCAGATCCCTATTGATCAGATCTCCGGAATTTTAATCGCTTATAGACATGAAACAAATGTCGAAATTCTGCAAGAAATTATGCACACAAAAGTAGCCTGGGAATGGGATACCTGGGTATTTATATACAGAGCATTTGAGCGAGGCTTCGGCTCGGTTGTTAATGTCGCGATTTTAGAGTAAGTTGGGGAGAAGTAAGAAATGGCGTCGTTGACACCGGGCGTTCTGCTGAAACTGTTGCAGCACATGAACTCGGACGTGAAAGTGGCGGGAGAATACCGGAGCGCCCTGTTGCAGGTGATCGGCATTGTTCCGGCATTGGCTGGGAAGGAGTTGTGGCCCAACCGCGGGTTTTACCTGAAAGTCTCTGATTCTTCGCAGGCAACGTATGTTTCCTTGGCGGAGGAGCAGGCCGACCTCATTCTCACAGACAAGCTGCAGCTGGGCCAGTTCATCCACGTTGCCAAGCTGGAGTCCGGGTCTCCCTATCCAGTCCTGCGTGGTGTTCGGCCTGTTCCACGTCGGCATCCCTTCCTGGGCAGCCCTGAGGACATCCCTGTGCCTTCCACTTCCTGTGCTCTTGACTTGGCATTGTCGCTCGATGTTTCCTTTCGCAAGCAATTGCGGAGATCGGGTGCTGCTACGCCCACATCGTCTTCCGCTCTTCGGTCGCCTTCTCTCACCAAGAAACGCGAGTCCTGTGGTGATGACAGGTCTGGGGATGGAGGTCTGGAGATCAAATCCTGTAAAGGTAGGTCCGTGAGCACTGGTAGCAAACGAAGGCCGAGGAGCCCCGGAGGGAGTGTTTTCAATAAGGAGGTGGAGGTGAAAAGCCTGCGACGAAGCTGGGAGGGAATTGTAGGACTTAAAAAACTCAGTGACAAGACTACTTGTAAATCGGTTTCTTCGGATCCTGTAAGCTTCTTTCCCTTTTCAACTATTTCTTGTGTATATATCAGTCCATGAAATCTTTTGGGCTTCTATATTTATTTGAATTAATAAGCTGAACATTAAGACAGAAACTTAGATAGGAATGGGTAGATTGATTGATTTTTGATTTTAGTTTTTAGGAGGATTTGTATGATTCTTAAGATCATTTTAGCTATATGATCTGAATATAAGTCATAGGTTGATTTTTCTTTGGCTAAAAGTTAAAGATCACAGGGGTATCCATTCCACCAAATTTGTTCACGATATGATCTCAAACTCATCCTTTATGATGTTCGATATCCATTCCACTAAATTTGTCCACGAAATGATCTCAACCTCATCCTTTAAGATGTTTGGGTCTTACACTTAGTAGGACTTAATTTTTGGTGGGTTCATTCAAAGTCATTCAACTTCACTAGGAGACCAAGGGCCTATTGAAATTTTCAATTCTCATGTATTCCCTAAATTTGGAGAGGTGGGAGAGAGGACTAGTAGTTGAACATGTTTATGAATTGTGATAACATTTGTTAGTTTAGTGTACAATATTTTTATTAATACACTACTAATAATTCCAATGTTATCAGTTGTTAGTGTTGATATGAGTATTCATGATTAAATGAAACATATTCTTTAGATCTAAAAATACAACAAATTAAGAGATATCATATTGAAGTATCAATAAAATATGATTTAATATACAACTATTCATCTATTTTTTGTTTGATGTCTTTATAAACACATAAAAACATACACATATAACATCATATTTGATGATATCTAGTGAAACTTAAATCAAAAGTAAGAACCTTGCTAAATAAACTTCTTATAAGAGTGATTAGGTAGAGATCACCATATATATTGAGGTACAAAATTTTGAATGCTCAACTGACACTTGTACTAAACATGTAGACAGAAGTATTGGGACTGAATTACTTGGGCTTTGTAGTCTGTTTGGCATGGTTATTTGTAATGGGAAAAGAGATTGGCCAAAGTCGGGGGGTATCACTTGCAAAACGTATAATGGTCAAAGTGTGGTGGACTATGTGATTTGCTCTCAAGGTTTTGTCTCTAGATTGCTAGAGTTTGATATTGAGGACTGCCCTATTGGGATGAAATCTGACCACTTACCTCTTCTGGTTAAACTCCGCATGTCCCCATTCAGCCAACACATTAAACAGGTTCAGCACATGCAAAATAAAACCCTCCCCAAGGGTAAAATCCTCTTGAATAAAGAAAATAGAGAAAGATTTAACGCTGTTCTTAAACAACATTTCCATGATTTAAAAAACAACGGAGAGGTCAAAGCAACAAAGGATGGGGACATCCACATTCACAGCAATTCGCTGATCCCAATAATTCACAAGGCTTTAAATGCATGCAAAAGGTCCCACCCCAAGATGAGGGCTACAAACACTTTCCCGGCAAATCCTTGGTATGATGAAGAATGTAAGGCAGCCAAGAGATCACTAAAAAAGAAAGGAATGGACAAAGAGTACAAGAAAAAATATGAAAAATTGGTGCAGTCAAAAAAATATGATTATGTAAATGAAAGAAGGAAGGAGCTAATCTCGCTTGGAAAACAGAACCCTAAAGGTTTTTGGAGAGAATTGCAGCAAAAGAAAAAGAGGACTGAAAACAGTATTACAGATGGCCAATGGCTAGAGTATGCTAGGCTTCTTTACGAGCGGGTTCATGAGAAAGACCATCCACCTGTTATTAACACATCAATGGAACTATTCACTGTGGATGATATCAAACAAGGAATAAAGAATTTAGCAAGTGGTAAAGCACAGGACATAGATGGGTTGCAGGCTGAATTCTTAAAATGGGGGATCGAGACTCTTGCTCCTTACATAAAAAGAATTTTCAATAATGTCAATCAAGAGGGATTTCCTATGGAGTGGACCACTAGTGTGGTCATTCCTCTATTCAAAAGTGGTGATATCAACAATCCATCTAACTACCGTACGATTATGGTCAATCCTATCTTTGGCAAGCTCTTTGGGAGCATGATTGAGCGTAGGATCAGCAGTTGGGCAGAAAATGAGGGCAAAAGAGCAAAGGGACAGGCAGGCTTTAGGTCAAGACACTCTACCATTGATCACTGCATCACCCTTAGGCATTTGGTTGAGAAAGTTTGGAACACTCAGGGCGAGGAAGCTTATTGTTGTTTTGTTGATTTCAAGAAAGCTTTTGACACGGTACCTAGAGACAAACTATGGAATAGAATGGAGGAATTAGGCATCCCAAATGTGTATAGAGCAGCTGTTCACAGATTGTATGAGAATGTTAGAGCTAAAATCAGAACAAGGGATGGTATGTCAGAATGTTTTGGTAGCGACATTGGAGTTAAACAGGGCTGTCCTCTATCTCCCACGCTTTTTGGGTTATACATTGATAAGTTGGAAGCTTGGTTAAGCAAGACGGATGGGGATGGTATTCAATTGGCAGGTTATGTGGTGAAGCTACTCTTATATGCTGATGATCTTATCCTAATTTCAAAAACAGCACATGGGTTAAGAGAACATCTGAAAGGTCTAGAACTCTTTTGTCATGAGGTTGGGATGCAAGTGAATATCACCAAGACCAAAATCATGATTTTCTCATTGAATAGAAAAGATAACCAGAATACCTTTCTTTTTGAAGGCAGCCCGCTTGAAATAGTCAAAGAATACAAGTACCTTGGGATTGACTTTCATTATAAGCTCAGTTGGGAGACTTGTCGGACGAAAAGGATACAGGGAGGTTGGAAAGCTTCTTACCTTCTACAAAATAGGTGTAGAAAAGCCGAGCTTTGGGATTGGAAAACCAAGAAAACCCTTTTTGGTTTGCTTGTTGCTCCGGTTATACTTTATGGGTGTGAGGTATGGGGAAATAGTATGTCAAAATGCAGTTGGAGACAACTAGAAAGAATTCAAAAACATCTAATAACAAGCAGTCTCAAAGTCAAAACCACTGTCCCCTATGAAATTCTTTTAGCTGAAACAGGGTCTTTTCCATTGGAAGCATCGGCTTTAATCCGGTTGATAAGCTATTTAAAGAAGGTTGAAAACATGGATAACCACCGTTGGCCCAAAACAGCTATGAAGGAGACGCTAGAACGTAGGAAGAAAACTTGGATGAAACAAAACCACAAGTGGATGAACAAGTGGGACATCAATTTGCATGAGTGTCCTAGCACCAATAGTGAAATAAAAAGCTATGTGACTGAAAAATTCAGAACTGCCATGTGGACAAACCAGATTGGGCGAAAAAAAGCATACTACATCAAAGAGTTTAACCCGACAAAGGATCATGGTGAAAAAACTTATTTAGGTGCAGATATTAAAGGGAAAGCGAGGTTGTTAGTGGCACAATTGAGGACGGGATCACATCACCTTAGGTGTGAGACCGGTAGGTGGAAGATACCCAAGGAAACTTGGGAAGAAAGAACTTGTATTTTCTGCAATAAAGGGGTTGTGGAAACAGAATGACACTTCATCATGGAATGCATTGCTTACGAGGATATCCGCACTCAGCATGAAAATAGTTTGAAAGTGGACAATATGCACCAACTATTTGAGGAAGATAAGATTAATCAGACGGCTAGCCTTCTAGTCAAACTTAACAGTAGGAGATCTGACTTGGAAAAGAGTATGAAGACAAATTAGGCATGTTTTGTCTCGGTCCCATAGACTGTTTGGTCTCGCGGACGTCATTAAAATCTTTCATTCATTCATGCTAGTTACAAAGGTTCACATTAACTGCGTGGAGTTAAAAAAAAGTACGTTGCAAGGGCTCTTTAAATGGCTTAAAATTCCATAAAGAGGCCGAAATTAGTGTTGTAAGGGACAGTGTACGTGCAATGTTATCTCTCTGGAATGAATCTACAGCTCATAGTGGCCTGTTATTTAGCTTTGCATCAGGCCTTGGTAGATAGACCAGGGCGCCTAACGTATTTGTATAAAATTTTAATTTTTATCAGATAAATAATTTCTGTCCTATGTATTGGTACTCTTAAGATACATGTGTCTAGGCGATTGACTCGACCAGAATGCGCCATTAAATGCTCATTCTACAGTATTTAATCCCAGGCTATGAAGCGTAGAGTTTAGAGCTCAACAACAGTAATATTCGAAGTATACGAGTGAATACGACAAAAAATCGTCCCTTGGGGATTCCGTTAGTTGGAATTGTTAGAGAAAGGCAAGTAGCACGTGACCAAGAAATACGCGTGAACAAACGGTCATATCCATCCGTCCTCGGAAACTGAATATGGGTGTGTTTTAATCATGATAAATATAATATTGTGCGTCTTTTTTTATTGAGGCGTATTCATTTCATCAAATTTGTCAGACATGATTTAGACTTTATCGCTTAGGGGAGAGGATCTGGTAGTTGTGCACCCTAACTTTGTGCTTCTAATTACCCTACGTGGAAATTTCAAATCACTTCCAGTTTTTTACAGCAACTTACTTGGCAAGTCCTTGCTTATAACTTTCGTTTTAGGGCCACATCATCAAATATGATGCTACATCAGCATGCTTTTTGTCAAGGTGTCCAAAAAGGCCCAAAATAAAAGTGAGATCAATACTTGTGCATTCAGATCATGGGTAGTTGATGTTGATGTGGCATCACATGATTGGTTGCTTTTTGGATCAAAGGAATACATTTTATTTAATTATGGGTAGTCAAGTCACAACTATTGAGTATCATATAAACAACCACTATCACAACTATTGGACATTATATAAACTACTACTATCACAACTATTGAAACATGCTCAACTACTTGGTCCTCTCCCCTATATGTTAGGGCCTCACATTTAACTAAAATTAATTTTTTAACGGGTTCATTCAAATCATTCCACTTCATTAATAGACCAAAGACCCATTATCATATTAAATATATTTGAATATTAAATATCATTTATTTTTTATCATGATTGAAAACAAAATAAATTGAATTCACTTCACTTCATTAATAGACCAAAGACCCATTATCATATTAAGTATATTTGAATATTAAATATCATTTATTTTTTTATCATGATTGAAAACAAAATAAATTGAATGTTACTAAGAATGATAAATCAGTAATATGTGAAAATCCACCCCCTCCTTAGAATAAGCCATGACTATAAGATTGAGCTTTAACCTTATACATCTATCTCATTTGTTTAATGGAGTTGTACATTCTCTTTTAAGTTCATGCAAATATTATATGATTGATAATTTTTTATCTTTATATAGAAGCTCATATAATAAAAAAATGTTTTTATAAAATTTTAAAGATTTATTATAGTTCTTTAAGTTTGGTGTAGAGATTTTTATGATATTGAAAGGGTTATATATTGTTTCTTTTGTGTGAAATTCAAGTTAATGAAGTGATTCTTGCATTAAATAAATGTGAATTTAGTAATTGATAGAGGAGAATTACATTTCAAGTTATTTATATAAATTATAGTTAATTGTTATTTTTTTTCAATTTATTCATTATATGTCATAGTAAGGAATAACAAATTACCATTTATCGATTTTTATTGTGAGATCTTTAAACTCTTGATAATGGGACATGTTGAGAATTTAATGTTTATATAGTTAACAAAAAATGCTCACAATTTGATTCTAGTATAGATTCATTAATATTATATAACATAGGAGAAGAGGAGCATTTATAGGAAGTCAACTGATTACATACCATTGCAACTTATTGGAGACTTTTTGTGATGTCCCCATCCTAGTCAGCGCAGCTAGATATGTGGTTAGCCTATTATTTCGATCCTCATAGGCTGACAGATGTGTGCAGAGGATCAATTGAGGCAGTTACCCAGTGTTCTGGAGCTTCATTGTTGCAGTTGTTTCAGGTTGGGCCTTCGCAGAATCCTTTAGAGTGGTTTTACAGAGACTTTCTATTTTTAGAAAGTCTGACAGACGGAAGCTGTTATTTTGGGCAGGGCACCTGGTTCAACTGTTTAGCTCAGAGTCGACCCAGCTCATCAGTTTGACGGTCAGATGGAGAAATACCTAATATTCCAAGCATACGAGTAAATACGACAAAACATGGTCCCTTGGGGATTCCGTGAGTTGGAAATGTTAGCAAGTAGCACGTGACAAAGAAATACTCGTGAACAAACGGTCATATCCATCCGTCCTCGAAAACTGAACATGGGTGTGTTTTAATCATGATAAATATAATATTGTGGGTCATTTTTTTTTTAGAGTCATCGAAGATTGAGGCATATTCATTTCATCAAAGTTGTCCGACATGATTTAGGTTTCATCACTTAGGGGAGAGGATCCGGTAGTTGTGCACCTTAACTTCGTGCTTCTAATTACCCTACGTGGAAATTTCAAATCACTCCCAATTTTTTACAGCAACTTACTTGGCAAGTTCCCTGCTTATAACTTTCGTTTTCGGGCCACATCATCAAATATGATGCTACATCAGCATGCTTTTTGTCAAGGTGTCCAAAAAGGCCCCAAAAAAAGTGAGACCAATACTTGTGCGTTCACATCATGGGTAGATAACGCTGGTGTGGCATCACAAGATTGGTTGCTTTTTAGATCAAAGGAATACATTTTATTTAATTATGGGTAGTCAAGTCACAACTATTAGGTATCATATAAACAACTACTATCACAACTATTAGACATTATATAAACTACTACTATCACAACTATTGTAACATACTCAACTACTCGGTCCTCTCCCCTATATGTTAGGGCCTCACATTTAACTAAAATTAATTTTTAATGGGTTCATTCAAATCATTTCACTTCATTAATAGACCAAAGACCCATTATCATATTAAGTATATTTGAATATTAAATATCATTTATTTTTTATCATGACTAAAAACAAAATAAATTGAATGTTACTAAGAATGATAAATCAATAATATGTGAAAATCCACCCCCTCTTTAGAATAAGCCATGACTATAAGATTGAGCTTTAACCTTATACATCTATCTCATTTGTTTAATGGAGTTGTACATTCTCTTTTAAGTTCATGCAAATATTATATGATTGATAATTTTTTATCTTTATATAGAAGCTCATATAATAAAACAATGTTTTTATAAAATTTTAAAGATTTATATAGTTCTTTAAGTTTGGTGTAGAGTTTTTTTATGATATTGAAGGGTTATATTGTTTCTTTTGTGTGAAATTCAAGTTAATGAAGTGATTCTTGCATTAAATAAATGTGAATTTAGTAATTGATAGAGGAGCATTATATTTCAAGTTATTTATATAAATTATAGTTAATTGTTATTTTTTTCAATTTATTCATTATATGTCATAGCAAGGAATAACAAATTATCATTTATCGATCTTTATTATGAGATCTTTAAACTCTTCATAATGGGAGTTGTTGAGAATTTAATGTTTATATAGTTAACAAAAAATGCTCACAATTTGATTCTAGTATAGATTCATTAATATTATATAACATAGGAGAAGAGGAGCATTTATAGGAAGTCAACTGATTACATACCATCGCAACTTATAGGAGACTTTTGATTAGACTTGGTGAATCTTATAACCTGGTAGATTGTATGAACTCTCATGCTTCCTTGGTTTTGGTGACCCGACTTGTTATCATTATTCTGGCGGAGCTAGCATGGTAGACTATGTCTTGACTAACAAATCATTATGGCCACTAATCATTATTTTTTGGTAGATGCTCTTCTTCCCTCAAGACCATGCTCTAATTTCCTTTTAGATCATTATCCCTATCCTTTATGTTACAAATGTTCCCTCTTATATCCACCATTATCTTATGTACTTCAACTATAATTTTGATGATATTTATATGAAAAAAAATGGAAGCTAAACTCAAAGATGAAATTTGTATTCAAAATCCAATTACAAATGTTGAATTTCTTTCTAAAGCAATTTGGAATAGAATCCTTCAACCCTTCCCTCATTCTATTCATAATCATTCAACTAGTCCCCCACTTGGTCATTGCCTTTGTAATGCTTGGTTTGATAGTATTAGTTGTAGATCTCTTCAAAGGATTACAAATCACATTATTCACCAACATCCTTACAAGAAGAAGTCTATTTAAAAAAATTGTGTTTGCCACCTATGCGAAAGGAATATGCTACATGTTTGAATAGGAAAGCAAGATACATTTCTGAAAAATACTTGGTTGCATCTTCTCTTAATAATATTTCAAGCCAAGTTTTAAGTTCCATGGGCTATAGGTTATAAGGTAAGAATTTTTCCACATATTGTATGTCACTAGAAGTTATCTTCAAATTCAAGGTAGGTAAAGCAGTTGACATAGAGAACCTACTTGAGCAAAATTTATTCATCATAGTCCAACTCTCCTAGCAACACATATTGTTGATCCCTTTAACATGGTTATTTGTTACGGATTTCCACCTATATGGACATATCATATTATTTATCCCATATTTAAATTAGGAAACGAAAAATATCCAAATAATTATAGAACCATCATGGTTAGGAAAACCTTGAGTTAGATATATAATTTGCTATAGTGTTGGATGATTTGATTTCTAGATTTATAAATTCTAAGAAACATCTAGTAAAATAATAGGTGAGGTTTAAAAAGAATCTCCAAACAAGAGGTCACATATTAATGTTTAGAGTTGTTATTAAAGGTTTACTAGTATTTTGTTGGTTTCCAAAAGGTATTTGATATTGTTTCTAGACAACTTCTAATTTATGGCTTTGTACTTATAAATTCCAATAAAAATGTATTCCTATCATGATTTATAAAAGGGTGGTTGGCTAGATTCAAACTCTTAGTAGGTTTACAGAGGATGTTAATACAACCACTAGTGTTAAAGTGAATTATCTTCTTTCACCTTTTTGTTCTGGTCTCTATATAGATGAACAAGTGGAGATTATTGTTGGTGAAGGCCACACCGCCCAAAACCCACACAAATCACAACAATAGATACCAACACAGAAGATGCGAGACATAAAAATAACTTACTTTCAATATGAAATTACAGGTTTAAAACTTACTTGCTATAGCCTCATGGGCTTGGTTCATTACAACAAAATCAACTCAGAAAATAAAATATACTATTTAGAGCCACAATCTACACTAATGGAGCCACCTTCTACAACCCCCACTTAACCCTTTTATCTTACCCAATAACCGCCCTAGAATGTTCTAGAAAGTGTAACTTTCCCTTTTGTTTTGGCACCAAAAGTCCCGCCGTTTGATTTCTTGCCTAGGAAGATATTTTAATGAAATTCACTTTTTAGTGGGGCAGCTTCTCGGGGCCATAACTTTTGATCCAATTGTCAGATTTTCAATTGTAATAAATCATTGGAAAGCTTGTGAAGAGATCTACAACACTCTTTCACACATCTAAAACATCAAAGATTTTGCGCCTTGTTACAGGGCTCTGAAGGGCCTCAATTTTTAGTTTTAAACTTCATTCAAGAATTCCCTGAAATGAAAATATAATATCTTCCAAACAGTACATGATTTAGAGATGATTCTTTCGCCAAAAAACTTATTTTCCAATTTCACTCTTTGGGGTCAATTTTCATGTCCATATGACCCGAATAGGTCGACTTACTAAAAATAGCAGAAGACTATTTTTGGATGTTTCAAACTTCTAACTATCTCAAAGATTGCATGAGTTGCCATGGACCCCAAGACAACTAAGGAAACTACAAACAAATGAAAATACAATATTTATGGGTGATGCAAGATTGCCCTTACACCATTGGATGCTTTTGCATCAATTGTAAATTAAAAGTAAATAGATGATGTTTGTATTATTTATGATATAATCATGACTAATTAATTCTTTATAGATGATTATTCTTATGTCACACAATGCTAAAGAGAAACTATTGATATATTGAGTTCATTTTGTGACACTCATGGTTTATAAGTGAATTTGAGTAAAACTAAGATCGTCATTTTCAACACAACTAAGAATGAAACACAAGCAACTATTCTCATTTACAAAAGAATTTTGATTGAAATGATTTCTTTTTATACTTACCTTGGTGTGCCTTTCACTTGACCTCCCTTTAATATGCTTTGTATTGTAGAAGAAAGATTGTGCAAGGCTATGCTACACTTAACACACTTCAGAGATAATTTTTTGAACTCTAGTTTTTGTATACTAAAAAACTTGTGTATCCTCCAAACTTTAGTGTCACTAATAATCTTGTACGGTCACAAAGATTTGGGAACCTTGGTTTTCTAGTACTAGTTGCACTTGGGTTGATAGAATTCTTATTTCATGCCAATCTAAAAACTTGTAGTTAAAATGGTTAATTTCACATATAACTATTCTGATTGAATTTGATATTAATCCTCTTCATATTTCAAAGATATGTTTTATGTAATAATACTCCTTAGTTGATCAACATGTATGAAAATAACCAATCAAAATCACAATAAATATCCATTCAAAGCTCTTTGATAATCTATTTTAAATGCAAATAAATTAATTATAAAAATAGCACACTTGCTAATATGATAGTTAAGAAAAATAAAGAGTGAACTCCCATAATCATTCTCATAATTTTAATTACTGTAATGTAAAATATAATTAGCATTTGATAATTTTTTTATAAACTATAAAAAATCCAACAATATTAAGCGATGAGTAAATTTTTACTCGACACATAGGATGGAGATGAAATTGCAATTATTTGAGATAACAGTTGATAAATTCTCCTGCAAAAGAAGCATGAATAATTATTTTTTTCACATAGTGTACTGAGATCCAATTTAGGAAATTGTATAGAGTTCTACATAACTAATATATTTAAGTTAGATTTTATCATGATAAAAAAAAATTATTCAATATAATAGTTTATGTATTTTAATTTTAAGTTATTTTATTAATTTAGATTTTTCTTAAAGATCAATTAGCTTTTTAATATATAGGAACTTTTTTTATCTTAAAACAACAATAGGTTACATAATAGATATACTAGTTTTTAAAAAGAATCGTGATACATCAATTCTAAAAAAATAAGAAAATCTAGATGGACTAAAAGTAAACGATCAACGAGAGAGGAGGAGCTCTTCAAATCCCATAGACAAAGCATAAGCACTTTGTTATTGTCAAGGTTGTACATGCTCTGAGTGTTAGAGGTAATTTTCATGTTTATGTTAAAAAAATAGAATAGTAGGAAACTCAAAATAAATAGTAATAATAAAGTTAACCATAGGGGAGTGATCAAGAAGAATATTGCAAGAACCAACATATTAGCAAGAAGTACACCAACAAGAATAAAGAATAGAGAGATGCATTGTGGTTAACATTGAAAAGAACACTAAAGTCTCTTCTTAAGTCCTAGATAGGGCAATCTTGCTTAATTCTAGTATCAACCTTGATGTCATTCCAGTTAGAAGATGATTTAGTGGAGAAATCAACAACCTAGTATCCTTCCCTTCTATTATCGCTCCACTTAACAACATTGAAACCATGAATGAGGGTGTTGATGTCTTTCTTACATTCATTCAACTACCACTACTAGAAGTTAGAAGAATACTTCCTTTTGAAGTGATCAATCAAACTTTTAAAGTCATATTCCATAATATTATTAGCAAAATTCTTTAGCTTAGCTTCTAAAAGAGCTTGACAAATGACCAAAACTTAATCTTATTGTTATGATCATAATAAGCACCGCCATCAGGATTGTTTTTTTGAAGCTCCATAAAGATTCATTTTAAACAATCCCTAAGGATGACATTCCTATTTATTAATTTGAAATTTTTGAGAAAATTATTATTGGAAGAGGTAGAAGAGGGAGAAACCATAGGAGTATCAAGTCTTATCAAAACTCTAAATTCCCACTATGAACTCAATTGATAATCTTGAATCCAAACTTGATAGGCTTATTTTAGATTGGCCATACTTCTATCCCAAACTTGATATATATGCCTTCTTGTACCATTGAAAATACTTTGATTACGTTTCCACCAAATATTCTAGTAGATCAAACTAGGACCATTACCATGTAATAGATTATAGTTTTTTAGCTTCAAAGAGGGTTGTGATTAATTCACAAGAGAGTTTTGGATAGAACCATAGCTATTCCACAAAATTCCCAACAAATCATACCATAAGCAATAAAGGAAAGTGGTAATTTCATTATCTCTATTTTAAAGGCATTGAATACATTTATTTGGATTGGCAATCCCACATAGAAGAAATTTATCTAAAACTGCAAGCCACTTGAAAGCATTAACCATTGACCAATATTTAGGATGCAAATTTTTTTCCAAAGCTTAGAGTTCTTAACTTCTAAGCTTTCAACCTAAAGAGTTTTATAACTAGTTGACAACATAGGAAACATAATTCCAATCTATAAGTAAATTGTTTATTATAGGAAAATAATTTTGATAAACCTATATGATAGAAGCAATCCATACAAAATATGAAGAAAATAAAAAATACAACACACACTACATAGTATTTCACTTGGAAAAGCCCTTTCAAATTAGAAAAACATTATAATAATCTTCTTCACTATTACATAAAAACTCAACCATTCACAATTCAATAATAAAACTCTTGCTTGACCCTTATGCATATATAAATACTACTAAATACATCAAAAAATAAATTTACAATTTACATATCGCATAAATACTTTAAAATAATAAATAGAAATAAAATACCCATACAAACACTTAAAAAAAATTCTTAACAAATATATCCACTAAATATAAAAAATACTTAAAAATTTCTTAATCACTACTCTTCATAACCTTGACTGACTATACAACATACTTCCAACACTCGCATGAAAGTAAATTTAATTGGCCAAAAGAATTTTTTGTAGGTTGAAGTCATGCAAAAGTCTGAAAGTCAATTTGGTCTCTAATGAAATTAACTTCCTTGCAACAATCCTCATAAACATTGGAAAACTTCCTTGAAAAAATCCTCATAAACATTGGAAAGTACATTTGTTTGTGATCTTTCAATTATTCGAGAGGATATGCCACAACTACTGATTGCAGAACTTAGGCCATCCCAAATGAAAAGTTGACAGTAGAAAACGTACATTTGTTGTTGTTCATTGTGTGAGATATGGTATGAAAATCCTAGAATATTCCTTGAGGTGTTTTCCCCATTTGAATTCAAAGCTCATTATTGCTTTAAACTATTGGTGACTATGTATGTGAACAATGATGGAATCATCTATCCCTGGTTTTCTTAAGTCCAAAATGCCAGTATTCATTGTTTTGCTCCATGTTCTAAGTTCTATATGAAGGAAAATAAATGGTTTCTAATAACATATCTACTATCTAAACTTAATGTAATAATAATACCTAACAGATTTTGCTTGTTCTAATAAGCTGCATTGTCCTGGTTGCCTTGAAATGACAGATTCCAATGAAGAAAAAAATCTCTGGAACAACTGAGCCATCCCCAAAAGCATGTAACGTAGCCTCTTCGCTGTTAAAGGTGAGAACTGGATAGGGAACTACAAATTCGGAAAGTACTAACTCACCATCCAATCAGAAGTCTGCTTCCAATAAGACTTGTTCTGATGCATCTATTCCTTGTAATCTGGTGAAGGCATTTGTCAATAACAAAAGGTGGACTGATGGCAGTATTGCATGGGATTCCCTCCCATCAAGCTTTGTTGGAGCTGGAAAGGTATTTTTATATCTATTTTGTTTTGCTTTCATGAAAACAAAGCAATTTTCTTGTGTGATTGCTTCCTGCTTGAGTAGTCCTCTAATGGAGAGCTTTAAGGCACCAAGATAATTGGGCATGTTTGGTTTGTGGTTTTCATTGCAGGAAGTTCTGGTAAGAAGAGATGCAGCTCTTTTGGCTGTAATAGAGGCCTTACAAGAAGCATCAGCAGCAGAAAGTGTTGTTCGGTGTCTGAGGTAGTCCTTAGCATATTTGAAAGTTAGAAAAAATATGCAGTGACTAAGAAAAACTAAGCAGGCATGCATTTAATCAAGTTCTTAAAAGTTCACCAATCTTTTGTGCACTTATTGGGTTTAGTCTGGTAGGTTAAATGGTTTATGTTTAAGAATAATCTTATCCACTTCCAGAATTTTCCTTATAAAGAATGTCTATATTCAATGCACAAATTAAAGGCTAAAAAATATTCTAAAATATGGTAGCAATCTAACATGATATCATCATTTTGATTTAAACAACACATTCGAAGTTTTGATTTGTTTAGGCAGCTTGAATTAAATCACACTAATAGATGGATTCTATTGAAGAAACCAATGTGATTTCAAATGAACCATCTAAACAAGTCAAAGCTTACAATGTACTATTTAAGCTCAACCGACATCATTTGGGTGAACTTAGCCCCCATAAGTTGTCGAAGGGTCTATGCTAAAAAGATCGGCCTAAAGAGGTATGTGTTTATTTTATTTTGTGTTAGGTAAATATGTTCCTATTACCAACAATCATATGCTAACTTGGATCAATTTTATGTTTTTGTTCACATATATAAATTGACATTTCAAAAGTTGGTTTGGTTGGTTCTTTGAGAGCGGCATATTCTAGGACTCCTAACCCTTTGAAGAGACGTATATTTCAGGTAATCAAGATTTCAATTTTAGAGTTCAATTAAAATTCAATGTATATTGATTTTGATGTTAATTATTCGATTTTAAATTATATAGTATAACTAATCTCAATTGTGGTTTGAATTTTTCTTGTGCAACTACCTTTAGAGCCAAAGAGTGCTTCAAAGAGGCTCCATTTTGATGATCCACCAATAGTTTAGGATGAGATAGACATTTTGACATGTGAATTTTGAATAGATATTGAGATGGCATATGCCACATTTTATAAAAATTTGTTTGAGTTGGCGTTGATGCCATTTTTGTATATGCACATACACTTGATTATTGGATAATTTGATACTTAGAAGTTGACAATCGAAATTTAATTTTTTCCTCATGTGCATGATTAAACTCTTTGAAAATTTAATTTTGAGCAATGGTTAAATATCAATGTACAATAACATAAAAAAGAATGGTTATATTATATAGTTTATATTCATATCGTTGATTACATTGCATTGCACATCTTTCAAACTCAAAGCATTACTTCACATTGCATAACTAACAACTAGATGCTGATAGATAAAAAAAATTCAATTACAATATAGTTTTTACAAAGTCAACCTAAGCAATTATGCAATTACTTCACATTGCATAACTAATAACTAGGAGCAGTTGTCAATTGCATTTGCTTGCCATGGAATTCTATGAGACCACATTTCTTTGAGGCTTTTTTTCAAATTGTCCATTGCCTTGTCTATGCTACCACATTTTTCATACATGTCTACCAAAGCTTTTTATCAAATAGTTCACTGGCTTGTTGCTATGGCTAAAAGCCTAAAACAAGTGCTTTCAAACAAGCTATGGGTGCTTGGAAAAATTCTATCAAAGCATAACAGTAAACAATAGCATAGAAAAGGCAATGAACTATTTGAAAAAATGCCTCAAAGAAGTCTCATGGTGATGGAATGCCATGACAATCAAAAGTAATTTTGATTCTCATGGCATTCCATCACCATGAGACCTCATTTCTTTGAGGTATTTTTTCAAACAGTTGACTGCCTTGTTGATTGTCAAGGCATTCCATCACCATGAGACCTCATTTCATTGAGGCATTTTTTCAAATAGTTCATTGCCTTGTCTATGATACCACATTTTTCATACATGTCCATCAAAGCATTTGATGTAGAACAGGGTAGTAAAACAAATTGTCTTCACCATTCAATGAGTTTCAATTCATTCTTTTCTCACAATACCATTCTTTGCTAGTTTCACCAACTGTTCACTAGATCTTTCTTGTAGGTCAGGAAGACCACTTTTCCCTACTTAACTTACAGCCTTTCAAAACAACCTTCTATTCTATTCACCAATATAGACACCCATTAAGGTCCTCTTTCACATACTCAAAACTCAATGTTCACTCCTTTGGAACAACTTGACCAAGTCTGGTTCCTTGCGTTGAAATAGGCCTCAATTAGGCCTCTTTTTCAAAGAAACTGACCTTTAACCTCATCAAAAACTCAAAAACCTCCAAATAGTCTTCAAAATGTTTTCAAAACACAGTATTCTACAACTTTTAGGTCTCCATTTACTCTCTAAGACTCTCATGTGCCAAACCCTCACTTTTCTTACTCTTGACTAGGGCTTATTGGAACTTGTATGCTCTAACCTCACTCAATCCTGAAACCACTTCATTCCCTCTTAATTTTTTCTGCTTAAACTTAAAACATCATTCTATTATGCTGCCCCATAATTTTGCTTACACTTTCTTTGTAAAATCACCAATTTTCCTTTGTTTTTGCCCCTTCCAACTGGGGTTTCACACTTTTACTTTTCTTGGGTTACTCTTAATCACTTAGACCTCTGAAACACCATTAAATACACCTATTCCAATAGTTTCCAACAAGTTCCAACCTATTTTCATTCAACTTCTCAAAAACTCACTCGCTAGCCTTACTCAAAAGGCACAAAAATCTGTGTTTCTTAACAAGGCAACATTCTTAGACCACTCTAATCCATTTATCACCCCTAAAAACTTGTTCCTACGCCTACCCCTATCTAATTCAGGCCCATTCCTTTGAGGTACAACCTATACAGAAGGAGGAATGGCCTTCTCAATTCATTAAAGCTTACATTTTTTAAGTGCTCTTGCACCATACTCCCCGGGTACAAAAGATTTATGCCCCATAAATCACTCCATAGGTCTGCTCCTATCTTCTTCACAATCCTTTCAAACCTGCTCCAAGCCACTTGAACGGAAATCTTCCTCCAAGGGATTTTGTACCCTTCATGCTTTGCTTTGTCTTGGTCTTGCCACGCTTGATCCTTCTCAAATGGATCTTCTTGCTACTTTTTGTCTTCATTGACACCTGCAAATGGTGTTTCCCAAGCTTTGACACTGCACACAAAAATTCAATACACAAAGCTAAACATCCATACATTAGTATCTTTGTTTCATGCTCTTCCATGAGCTTTTGCCAAATACACATGTATCTCTACCCTTCAACTCTTCTCTTCACAATATTTCTAAGGTTCTTTATGATGAGATGGTAATGCAAACTATAAAAGACGCTTTGAATAACCAATCTATATTATTGTAATTTGTGGCATACCTCTCCGAAAGGATTAGAGCTAGCTATTGTTGCAATAGGTCCATGATCAATCGTGCCAAAAATATCACAAAAGTTGTTAAATGATAAATATATATTATCACAATAGAAAAGATGCTTAGACTAACAAATCTATATTAATCTAAACAACCTAAATGATGATGAATTGGTAATGAAAACTATAAAAGATGCTTAGAATAACCAATCTATATTATTCTAAATGACCTAATTGATAATGAGATGGTAATGCCAAATATAAAAGACGCTTTGAATAACCAATCTATATTATTGTAATATGTCACATACCTCTCCAAAAGGATCAAAGCTGGCTATTGTTGCAACAGGTCCATGAACAATCATGCCAAAAATATCGCAAAAGTACATACAAAATATCACTATTAAAGAAACCTGCATTGAAATAGTATACAAAATATCAGTATTAAATAAAGAACACTAATGAACTTAAGCATAATGAACCTAAGCATTGTACCTTCCATTCTTGAATATGTGTGCCAGAAGGGTCATCTCTTTGCTTAAGAGTATCCAATATTGCTTCATGATCAACATTACTAAGTATCCATAGTTGTTTTGTCTTTGGTTTGGCATGATGCTTCAACAACTTAACATTTGTTGCTATAACAAGGTGTGAATACATGATAATGGTTTTGTGTTTCTCGTAGTCTTCTAATGCAGGTATGCCATTCTTTCTAATCATGTATGTTTGCAACCAAGTTCCTGCAACCACAACTAAACCTGTAGGATACATAAACCCATCATCATCTTCCATCAGTTGTGTTAGCTTGTGCTTCACCCGCACACATTGAGCCAACCAATAGTCTGATCTCTCTTCATTCCCCTGCGATGCAACAACTGCAAAAACATGTCCTGGTTGTAGTAGATCTGAAAGCTAGTTGTAATCGACTAAACTTTCCATTGTGTTATTTGTCATGGATATAGTTTGGGATAAAGGAGTTAGATATTGTGGAACCCATGTATCCACCAACTCACTTAACTCGCATTGATCCCACTCACACTGAATACAACTCTGATAAAAGCAAGCCAACTCTTGTGTCCAAATGGTCCATGTGCTTGCATATAAGCTTCAAAAAAATGCATCTTTGAAGAATCTTTGGTTGTATGACAATCCAATCTATCTCCCATTGTACCCTCCTCAACCAACCAAAAGAATCTGTGCACTATTGAATCAAGTGTCCCTCCCTGTGACAATGTTGAACTACACTAATCAACAATAGAACGTGCATCACTGAATTTTGCTCCTGAAATCTTCAATTGCTCCTTAACTAGAGCTTTCTTTACACATGCACCTGCTCCATCATGCTCCCCTTTCCCATGTCCAGCTTCAAAAAAACTCCAAATATGAGGTAGACCCCTCTCTACATGCATTCTACTCAACCAATAAAACATACGAGCATTCTTGAATTGACTTGTGCAATTATCTGACCAAATTAGATGTCGGCCCAATGCTATATCATGCTCCTGCAAGAACTCAAATAAATTCTCGAAACAATGTTGGACATACTCAGACGAGTGAGATCTATCATCACTCATATAAAAATGATACTCTCTTATTATCTTTCGATCCTCCTTTGTACTATCAGGTGCATGTCTAAACATTATGTGGACAAAAATAACAATCTTAATGGAATTGTAATACTGAGATTGTACCTCATTTTATGGTTGCAATGTGTAGTTTTCTGCAAAATAAACCACTGATATAATAGTGCCAATCAGAAAAGAGTCCTTACACATCCTGAATTGTTGATCCAACCACTAAGACCTATGAGTGCCTTGCATACTTGTAGAAAAGATTGTCCTTAAAATCTAAAATAAAATCAACAACACTACACTCTTTTGTAACCAACTCGCATCTAGAACCTTCACCTCCACTCTACAAAGTATATTTGACTATCTCATATCTCTTTCTCTTAACAAGCTTCTTTCCATATTCATGTTCAGAACCCTCATGAAAACATTGAGCAAACTTTGACAAGCCACCACATTGTGAGCACTTCACATTTAAACAATCATTTCTATAGAAAAAACAACCATCATCTCTAGAACATAAAAATAGATCTAGCAAGTCCCTTGATGATTTTAGAAGATGCATTGCACCACACTCTTGCCACATTTCATTAGTATGCAAAGTAGAACAGATATAGCATAATAGTTCATGGTACATTGAAAACTCCACATGGTATTTGCAACAACAAGTATTACAAATCTTGAGAGGCACACAATAAAATGGCTTCAAACCTTCAAAAGTCCTTTGCGAGATTTCCATATTTCGATGTGTTTCAATAAATTTTTTGAACAACATTGTTTGGCTTGATTCCAAGAAATGTCTAGGATGCGGTGTACGGTCTCGATTGCCAATTCTCAACTTTAAAACATCCTTTGCATTGGGTGATACTCTAGAGTTATCATGCCAAATTTTTTGAATTGCCTACTTTACATTATCAGTTAGCTTCTTATCAACACGTGGAAGCCTCCTGAAAAAATCCCATGTATCATTTTGAAGAGGATCATCTATTATTTCTCTTCTTGCAAGTGCTATATCCAAAGTTTTACGATTTATGTCAAAATCAATACAAGTTTGTCTCATAAAGTGAGCCATTTTCAATTAATATCTTTCTAGGGCAGTTATAATGACTCTCCGAGTAGCTCTCTTATCTTTTTCCTTGTTATTTTTTCAATAGACTTGAGAGCATTAAAAATTATTTTGACAATAATAGAATTTTTTTGGTCTTCTTGTTCACACAAATCTTCAATTTGGCTAGCAAAGGTCTCATCTTTTGCATCTTTAGTAATTGTACAGAAAGTTGGCATTTCTCGGTGAATTTCTTATCACTAAAATATTGGTTGAAAAGTCTTGGAGCCCACAACCGAATAGTTCGTGTTGACCTCTTGCCTTCAAAATTGTTTATAATGTTCTCGTCAATTTCAAGTAACCATTTAGGGGTTTTTGAAGTTCTTGAATTTGGAATATGTCTTTCTTCCATACAAGGTTCTTCATTTCTCATGTAATTTGGTGAAACATAATTTAAACTTGGTTCAATATTATGTTCAACATCTTCAATTCCAACATTTTCACCTTGAACATTTTTAATATCTGTGATACTTTGGAATTCCTACTGCTTTAAATGTGTGAAATAACTAAGAAACGTGAATAATAAAACACCAAGGACACCTCAAGATTAGCCAAAAGAGCAGTTCAACGAAAAGGAATGCAAATAAGATAAAACACAAACACTTTTACCTCCTTTGTTGTTGAAACTCCTTTGATTGGCCCTTGCTTGGATTGGTTGTGTGTTCCTTAGATGATTGTTTGAATGTCTAAATGCAAGAATCAATATGCAAAATGATGAACAAAAATGGTTGAATGATTGAAAAGGCTTAAGGATTCAAATGGACAGCATGTAGTTATGAGAGTGCAAAGTGTTGAGAATGCAAAATGACAGCATAAGGGTGCAAGATAGCTAAGTGTTGGAAATGCCCTTGTAGAGGGGGTATTTATAGGAGATTTTTAATTCTCTAGAGAATTCAAGGGTCAAGATTGATCCAACAAGGTCAAGATGAAGGGCTATGGTGGGTTGAGAACCACAAGCCCTCACATCTTGACATGTGGAGGGGTGAAGTGGACAAGAGGATATGAGGTGGAGATGAGTTGTCAAAAAGGTACATGAGGTGGAAAAGGACATGCACCTTGGGGGATGAGAGGATTTCCAAAAGGGATTTCTTGTCCCCAAGTGGGAGTGAAAGGGACTTTTGAAATTTAGAATCAAAATCTACATGGAAAAGGAAAGGTGGTTGGGGGATAAATGTGAATTAAAATTCACATTCATAAGATGATCTAGAGGATAAAAGGTGGGCTCCAAAAGGTGGGACTTGGTCACATGTGGAGATTGTGACAAGTCCAAGGTGGGTCACATGTGGAGATTGTGACAAGTCCAAGGTTCTAGAAGCCTTGAAGAATGGAATGTGAATTAAAAATTCACATATAAAGGAGGGGAATCTAGACAACAAAAGGAATTAAAAATTCTCGAGAATGATTAGGCTGGAACTAATCAAGAATTAGAGGATAAATGAGGATTAGAAGCCAACTTGCAAAAGTTGGAGGATGTGACACATCCTAATCAAGGATTAGGCATGTGCACATCCCTAATGAAGAAATTAGGAGATGGATTAGGATTAGATGAAAATGACGTGAAGAATTTAATTTATTTGATGAAAAGAGGATTAAGGAGGGTAAGGTATTTAATTATTAATTAAATACCTTAGGGATTTAGCAGAATTAAAGATATTAATTAAATAATAGTAATATTACTTAATTAACTCGGATAAGAGGATGTTTAGGATAAAAATGATAAAATTTGGATAAATTATGTCCAATTGATGTCTACATTTTGCCCTCTTGAGATAGAGAAAGTGATGGAGCAGTACTACCTAAAGAATATTAAAATATAGAACCTAGAAGAAGATGGTTAGATTTGAAAGATGCCCCACTATCCAAAAGGAGGACTAAAGGAAAAGAAGATGATGAAAATTTTAGATGTTGAAGTTGGATGCCTCGAGAGAGGACATAAGGGTTGAAGAGAACACAGGAAGTTTCGAAGGATGATGGGATGTAAGTGAGATGAGGGGAAGATGATGCAAGGTGAGTGGGGAAGAGAGGAAGTGATATGGGAGATGATGGAGCAATAAACGGATTTCGGAGGCTAAAGGTGATGTTGCCCTCAAATTTCAAGGTACAAAGCCAAAATGGGTTGATGATGGATGGAGTGTTGTCAATGAGGGAATGAAGGATCCTGAAACAAAACGAGGATAGGGAAGGATACATCCCACTGAGTGGTATTGATGAGGGAAGGATACATCCCAAAACACTACTAAAGGATAGGGAAGAATACCTCCCAATGATGATGATGAAAGTGTTGTTGATGAGGGAAGGATACATCCCAAAACAACACCAAAGGGATAGGGAAGAATACCTCCCGATGATGATGATGAAAGTGTTGTTGATGAGGGAAGGATACATCCCAAAACAACACCAAAGGGATAGGGAAGGATACTAATGGATGATGATGATGATGGGTCAAGGCTGGTAACAAGACTAAGAAGTAGACCAAAGATATGATTAGATGATTCGGGCTAAGTGGAATGGATGGAGATTGGATAGAGATAAGGATGAAGGATGAATGATGAATGGATGGGGGGATACATGCAAGACGATAGAATGGAGAATGAGATGCAATTCTAAATGCAATTTATCATCTTTAGAGCACTAGTTTTTGCTATAGACAAGACAAGTGCTGTGGTATGTGGGAACCAAGGTATTAGTGGTATCTAATGCATAAAACAAACATACTAGACAAGAAGGCTGGTCCCAACACCCCAAGGTCAAAAGACCTTGGCCTGACCTGTGTATTGAGAGATAACCATACGTAAAGGATGCCCCAGCATAACACAAGACCTCAGGGATCGTGGTGGGTACTATGTGGGACAACCAAGAAGACACAATCAAACAAAAGATCAAGATATGCCCCTATGTGGACCAATCAAAACACACCATAATATGATGGATCATGGCGGTCTTGACAAGTGATGATAGGGAGCTCAAATGATAAACAAAAGCCAAAAGCATCAAAAGATCGCAATCAATTTCAAATGTCCTTTGCCATAGGATCAAGGGGATGGATGGGATTGATGAGGTCTGTTAGGAATGATGCATCCTGTTGAGACCTATGATGATGGATACAAAGTTAAAAGATCGTTATGACGCAGGATGTTCAAAATCGATTGGATCTCATGATACAAGTGAATCTCGTTTGTTAAGAACCAGCTGGATAAGGGCATAGCTTGACGACACGACACAAGAGAGACAAGACATGAGACTGACACATCCTAAGGACCTAGGGGCTCGGGGGCCGATTAGAGATTAGCCTTGCCTACGTGAAAGCGCAGAGCCCTCGTAGTTCAGAGAAAGGTGGACGACTGACTATGATGGAGACCTTGATGAATGATAAAGATAGGATGGACAAAAAGAAAAAGACTGATGATAGATGATAGAAGAGCAAAGGGAAGAATGAAGATCGATGATGGAACCCCGGGGGCGGATCGAATGGTCAACCTTGCCTACGTGCAAGCACAGGGGCAACGAAGTTCGACTAAAGACGGACAACAAATGATGGATGAAAGAGGATGAGATGACCCTAGATAAGGGGATAAAATGATTGGACCGACACGACGAGACAAGATAGATGAATGATGAAGTGATAAGATAGATGATGTTGGATGATAGTGACTATATAAAGCTCAAGGATGGGATAGTTATCCAAATCATCAAAGATGAAGTGGGCAAATGACATGCCATATAGATGAATGGTGAAATGATGAATGATGAGATAGAAAAGATGTGCAAAAGAAGCAGAAGTGAGGATGATAAGATGGATGACATTGGATTGCATGGGGTAAAGCCTATAGCTAGATACCAATGACAAGGGATTAGGAGATGGGATGAGGATAAAGATGGAAGATTGGATAAAGATATAGGATAGGGATGGGGGAGGAAAAAGAATTGTTTGGGTGGATTGGATAGAGGGATAAGGATTTGGATGAGGAAAAGGTGACCAAATGGGTAGATGACTGATGCTTGAAACAAGTGGAAGATTACTCAGAATGAGTAAATGATTGATCAAGATTATGGAATGAGAGTGTGAAATGATAGAAGGAGGTTTGATGAATGTTTGAGATGATAGATGAAAGTTCGAAGCAGATGAATGGTTACATGGAATGAGTGAATGGATTTATTAGAATTGTTGAATGGGACAAAATTGAAGAAGATGGAGGGAAGGATCTTAAGACTTTGTTGCAGATGGATGAAAGCCCAGATTAGGGGTTTGGCTAAACTTAGATTGGGATAAGATTAAAGCTCAGATGAGGATTGGATTGAAGACTAGAATGATTGAAGGATATGATTGAATTAATTTTACACTGAGTTCCGGGGCTTTAAGGGACGTAAGGTGTGGACAAGCAGATTTTTCCAAATTTGGCAATTGTAAAAAATTGTCAAATTTTGCCATTTTAGGAAACTTCATGGTCGTATGTTTGAGAGTCCGAATTTTTTCCAAGAAATACCCATTGGTGAGATAGGATGAATTGCCAACTAACATCCCAGATTTGAGATATGCATGTTGAGTTATGAGCAAAAATAATTTTTCAAAAAACACTAAATTAGGATTTTGGGGGTCAAGATGAAACTTTGAGGCCCCA
>VDFB02230322.1:0-27331 GCA_007258455.2 Sequoia sempervirens
AAAAAAAAAAAACTTCGCATTTCCTAGATGTCCCCGTCTCAAAGACTTGGGGACTGGGGGGATGTCCCCCCACCAGCCCGCCACCATCGCCACCATCGCACCACCAACATCGCTGTCTCCAAGATGTTGCTAGGACTTCAAGGACATCAGGGTGTCCTCAAGATGTCTAGGGGACTCCTAGTTGTCTCCAAGATGTAAAATTCTTATACATCTTTTTATAACTATTTTTTCAAGTACTATATGTATTTTAGCATCCTTTCGCCACCTTGCCACCGTCCCCACACTGTCCCCAAACTTAGGTCCTTGGTCCCCTCGTCCCCGAAACCCATCCCCACGTGCCGGCATGCCCCCATTAGGAAACTCCGTGGAACTATGGAAATAATTGGATTTTGAAACAGTTTTTAAAAACCTAGGACTTAAGACATGAGTGCTTCACTATTATATTAGTTAGCTAAATCATAGGATTCAGGACTAGCTAGATTTTTTGTTTATTTGTAAGGATAGTTTTGCATTAATTGATGAAAAAGTAAGTTATGTATTTTCCCTTCAAGCAACAAATTGCATGGTATTTTCACCAAGCATGCCCAAACCCTATTACAAACAACCCAACCCCACTTCCACAATAGCATAGATAAATTTTCTAGGGGTGATCATCTCAGTTTGTCAAAACCCATTCCGACAAAGCCATACCCACAACAAAAAACCCTAAATGGGATTACACAAGGTTGAGTATGAGATTTGCTGAAAATTTCATACCAATTTCAGCGCTCACCAAAAAAAGCATAGTGACACAAAACCCTACCAAAACCAGAGACTGGAGGTTAGAAATTGTCCCACTCCACGCATAGGAAGTCCATGAACTCATCCATCCAGTTGTAGTCGCCCATCGGCTCCAGATATAGAAGATGCTTGAGATATTTTGCCCCTTGAACTGCCTGGCCCTATGGCACCAAAGATCCTTGCCAATCTCATCCAAAATGAAAGTGAGCCGTTTCGGGTTTAGATCTGGTTTCAAAAGCATGTGAAGGTCTTGGGGCTGAGGAATTCCAATTCCAAGCTTTGTGAGAGTCACCGTGTCCTCCAAACCACCTAGCAAGTATGGATGTACCAACTTTCTTTCCATTAAAATTGTTGTTGCTTTAGGAATCTGTATGTCTAGGAGGGCTGCAACAAAACGAGCAGAGATATTGGTGTTAACACAGTATCTCTCCTCACAACATAGAAATTTCTGCCCTAGCAGGAGCTTAATGACTTCAAGCACCAATAACTCT
This sequence comes from Sequoia sempervirens, assembly GCA_007258455.2. Classification (NCBI taxonomy): domain Eukaryota; kingdom Viridiplantae; phylum Streptophyta; class Pinopsida; order Cupressales; family Cupressaceae; genus Sequoia; species Sequoia sempervirens. Next base: position 1,272 of record VDFB02230322.1, read on the forward strand.
TTATACTTGAAAACCTTCTTTGGCCTTTGCTTTCTAATGATACCCATGAACGCCATTTGCTTGCGGGTAGATGTAAGCCGAATGGGAGAATCCATCAGAGCAACAATCCTAGAAACCAACTTTGAATGAAGTAGATAGCTAGGCATGTTTGAATTTAATCTTTTTTTGCAAATTCGAGAAATAAATGCATCCGTCTTTCCTCGCTTGGTCACCAATGCACTACTTGTTGCCACCTTCTCAACCAACACCGATGAGGTTTCCAAAGGGTCATAGACCACCCAAAGCACCATTCGAATAAACTACCTCCCTTCGCCAAGATTTTAACTTTTGCTTGAACATATTGTAAATTAATCAAATCTTATTAGGGTTGGATCCTAGAAAACCTATGGAAAATCGAAAGCAGGAATTCTGTGTAATACTTCTAAGTCAGATTTTTGCGTCTGGTTTGAATGTGCTGATTGCAGAACATTGGTTGATTTCTATGTTTGCAAGAAAGAATAGAATTCTTATTTGTATCAAAGGAGAAGACACGTTCAAGAGGGACGCGTCTCATGAGAGGACGTGTCTCCACAAGATGGAGACACGTCTGTTCATGGGACGTGTCTCTTGAGCGTGCGGGTTCTCATGTTAATTACAGTGGTTACCAAACTTAACATGCAGCAAACAAAGATCTTATGTTATCCTTGAGTACGTCTATAAGTAAGAGCAATTCGATTAAGAATAATGATGATGCATAGCCTGCAATCATTATTCATTTCTGACCGAAGCTATCTTAACTTAACACATATCTACTTCTACTTGCTGCAATGTTGTATCCCAAATTAAAATTTTTGCTACATGTTGTACCCAAAACCAAAATTTTTGCTTCACTAAGGCATTTTGCTTAATTGAGTCTTAATCTTGTTAAAGTGTTGTCAAAAGGTCGTTTTTGGGGTTTTCAAATATGGAGTTGGTGTCAGTACTTTGTCAGTCTGTTACTGAAGAGATTTTAGAAAAATGAAAATCTGAACGAAAAACGTCAAAATTTTCTATCTCTGGAGAAGGGAGCACATTCTGAAATAGGCGCCCTATCTTTTTGGGGCTCAGATCCTGTTTTTAGGGTTTGTCACCTCCAGCAGACATTTGTCCGGCATCACGTCAGCTTCGCAGTGAGCTATCAAGCCTGTCAAACGGACCTGTTTTGAGCAAGTTACGGAAGATACAGTGCAAATCGAGGCGAAAGCAAGAATTGGCTAACACTGGAGAAAAGCGCAACTTTTCAGAAAGGCGCCCATCTTTTTGAGGTGCCAGACGTAGGTTTTTGACTGAATGTCATCCAAGACGTTTATCTTACATTCGTTCAAGCTTCGCGACGCATCCGTCAGAGGGTGAATCTGAGTTGCTGAAGCGCCTGAACCTGAGGTCAAACGTTGGGTCAAATCTCAGTCAAACTATCAGAAGAAAGAGCAAAAGAGCACATTTTGAGAAAGCCGCCCAAGCTTTTCAGGCCTTTAATGCTTTCTTTGATGATTTCGGATAGTAATGTCGGAGTGTTAGATTCGACTTCCGGTTACTGTCTCCGGAAGTCGGTCGGAAGATGTCACCGTCGACGCGATTGGAAGTTTTATATTATTTTTATTAGTTTCCGAAATGGCCAAGTCACGGAATGAAACAGCTTTGAAGGAAGCTCTTGTTTTCACACCTCGGATGACATTTTACGGGGAAATGTGCCTTCGCGGAATGTCGTGCGAAACGAGCAGCAGCGGTGAACTGAGTTCGATCCCGAAAGTTGATAAATCGAAGTTGCATAGAAGGATTTTGTTTTTCCCTTCGTTCGAAATGCAGAAGTTGAAATTTGACTAAGTCAGGGAAAAAGCGCAGCTTTTCAAAAAGGCGCTTGGATTTTGAGCCTTCAGATGTCAGTTTTATGACATGCAGTATCAAGATATCATTTGATCAGTTTTTACTCAGCTCCGCAATGCACCTGTCAGCCAGCCAATCGGAGAAGTCATTCGACCAGTGTCAGAGGATGAACAGAGGTCCCGGCAGAGGTTTTAGCCTAATTTTTTATGAAATTTGGCTAAGTCTGGAATTCGCCCAAGAGTTCAAATTTGAATTTTCGAAAGTGAGTTGAATGGACACCTTAACTGGAGTTCTGACTGCAGTTAGACTGAACGATTTCTGGGTTGTCATCTTCAGTTCATATGTTTGCATGTGGAGTGATCTTTCAGTTTGCATGTTAAGTTAACTGGTTTGCATGTTCAGTTAACTACCTTGCATGTTCAATTAACTTGGTTGCATGTTAAGTTTAACTGAAGATTACCACTAAAAGTCAACTGAAGTTTACATGCATGGTGAATTTTGGTCAAAATTATGAGATTTTAGTGAAGATGGCGCTTCATCAAATGCCAACTGAAGTTCAAAAGGGACGAATTGAAGCATGAAGCATTATTTTGTGAAGCGTGAAGCATATTTGATGAAGTATGGCGAATTTGAAGTTGAAAACTTCACTCATGAAAAGGGTCGCTATTTTTAGTTTTTGAAAAGTGAAGCAAGACAATAGTGAAGATGGCGCACTTTTCAAGGAAAGGGCAACTTTAGTTTGAAAAGGGTTGCTATTTTTAGATTATAATTGATTAAAGCATGAAGTTGGCGCACTTGTTGAAGGCCAAACTAAAGTTCCTAAAGGCTAGCTATTTTTAGCTTATTATTGCATGAGTTTGGCAAATCTCTTATCCCATTCTTATTGTTAACTGAAGTGTCAAAAGGGCACGCCTTAGGTCAAGTTGATGAATCCAAAGAGAAGTTGAAGGTGGCGAATTTGATAAGATTCTAACTGAAGCTAAAGTCGCATGTTTGAGTTTAAACTAAAGATGTGAAAGGCAAACCCTAATGCGTCCACTTATTGAGCTTGTTTGAGTTCTAGTTAACTACTATGAAGACCAATAAGAAGCCTAGCGCCATTTTTAATGCATGCTTTGTTTAGTGCGAATTTCTTATGATGAAATTCTATATATTTCCAAGATGGCATCCATTATTGCATCATCTTTTGCTCTGAAAGCTTGTATTCTTTTGAGCGACCAGCAAGCTTAAGGTGATTTAGGTGTCCGTTTTCAGCGTTCTTCGAAGCTACGAGCTCAGATTCTTCAGAGGAAGTCAATTCTAGACTTTATTTCCACTTTGCATGCAGGTTTTATAAAGATTCGAAGAAGAGATTTGCAGATTTTTCAGAAGCAAACAAGCAAAACTTTCTATCTTCTGTCTTATTTCTTCTATTTCTCACCTTAGGTACTTTCTTCGCATGCTAGAGTAATTCAACACATTTTCAGAATCTGATCATCTGGGTTCTCATATTTCAGCGTTTGCAACAAGACCCACTTCTTAGATTTTTTCGAGAAAATCGCCCCGTAGCCTTCATTTTGAAGCTCTGAGCCTTTTTCCGAGAATTTCTTTGCATGTGGGCTTAAATCACATTTTTTCCAAAATTCAACTATCTGGGTTTGTTCAGAATTCAGTTGTGCACAAAACCCATGTTCCAGAATTTCTTCGAAAATTTCTTCTGTCAGAAGCTATTTTTAGCCTTGTTCAGAGTTTCTCAGAAAGTTCTTCAAGCATATTCGACTTTACAGTCAAAAGTCACCATTTTCAAAATGCAGTTCAATCTCATTGATTACAAGGTGAAATCAGTCCTTACACATAATTTCACCAAGACTTCAGATACGGACCTAAATCATGTTTATCCAGTGGTCAATCTGAGCAGTTTAGAAGGTGTTAGCAACAATTCGATGAGGAATCTTGAGCGTTCCGGGTTGCTGGCAGCAGCATCCATTCCTGTTTCTATCTTCGATCTTGAGTTCGTACTTGCTTGCATTAAGCATTATGACTCGTCTTCACGACAGATCAGATCGGTTGATGGAAGAGTGGTTTGCAGTCTCAAGCCGAAGGACATAGAAAGATGTTTTGCTATTTCTCCTCGCTCAAATAACTTTACTGTTGATCTTGAAGCTTGTGAGAAGATATGGGATGCTGATCATCAACGTTCACAGAGAAAGGTTGCTCAGAAATGGTTGACAATTCAGAAAACTAACTTGCCTAAGAAGGTTGGTCGTGGTGAATTTAAAGGAGAAGTTGCGGTTTTGATCACCTTACTCAATCGAGTTACCGGCCAGTCAGATGCTAATACTTTCCGTCCATGGATGTTCTACCTGATTACCAGAACCCTTGATGGCACAGAGCGTTTTGACTGGGCTATGTTAATTAGTGATTGCTTACATCAGCAGATTTCTAACTTTCTCAAGCATCACGAGTTTCATATGATATCTTATTTGGTCTACTTGGTGGCATTTCAAGGTAGTTTTAGACTTCTTAAAACCAATGGTACTCTCGGTGTTCAGCATATTCATGAATATTATTCACAGCTAGAGTTTTCTCAGTCTGAGCAGGACTTCCGAGTGGTGAATGATCACTTTGCCATGAGAACCGTGAGGGATCTTGATGATGAGATGCACATTCGTATTTCAGCCGAGGCCAAATCAGTAATGGAGACTTGGGCAGATTGGTTCATACAGTTTCCTACTTTCACGTACCTCCGAGTTTATGGTTATGTTGGAGAGCCTCTGATGTTGCCGAGATATCCGTCAGACAAGATTGTCTTTATGGAGTTCCTCGGGCAAATGCAGCACGTTCACTTCTTTCTTCGTAGTCGTCATAAGGCTGCGGCAAATTTTCCATTCTCATTGGGAATTTTCACATGTGATGCAGCAACAGATGCCAGGCGTATGTCTACTGCGATAGAAAGGTTCAAATTCAAGCCTTATACTGAGAGGCGTTCCTATGATCCTCTTGGACATTATGCAAATCGGTTACAGCGAGGGATTGCACATACGCCAGAACTTGAAGACTTCTGGGCAAATTGTGAAGATGAATTCGAGGTCCGTCGTCGTCACTACTGTAGACTTACTGTTGGTCAGCTCTCTGATTACTTGTCAGAAGATGTTGATGGTTTGTCAGATGATGATGGTGAAGTTCTTCTCAATTCTTATGTTAAAGATCAAGTTGCTAGGCAGCCACTTCGCTCACCTGATTGGTATGCTAAGGAGAATACTTCTATTGAAGAGGTTTCCAGATCAGTTATCAAGACTAGTAAGTTGTTCTTGGAGAGCAAGCGAACACGGAAGTCAGTTCCTGTAGCAGAGCCGCCAAAGGATGTTTCTTCGTTGCCTTCTACTTCTAGAGCAAGACCCAGAGTTAAAGCCATTATAATACCTCCGGAAGGAGTTAGACTCAGTGGATACACAGGGAAAAGAGCTACTGGTAAAAGGAAGCAGAAACAAATTGAGAATATTCCTGAGATTCCAGTAGAGACAGTTATTCAAACTGGGCCTCACGTTTCACTTCCTAGTTCACCTCACGTTCCGCCTATTGATATAGATTCTGAGCCTGAGCCACAAATTCAAGCAGGATCGGAGACAACTGAAACACCACAGGTTGATACATCAGGGACAGTTTCTCCACGAATTGAAAATATTGTTCAGTCTTGTGGGCTCGAAAAGTCTTTGGGAAGACAAAGGCGTGAACCGTCATACAACCTTGATTTGTCAGAGTTTGGTGAGCCCTATCAGAGGAGATCAAACAAGAAGATTAAGAAGCAAGTGCACATCGAAAAGACCCCTGAGTCAGAGATTGTGATAGAAGTTGCAGTGCCTCCAGAAGGTAAAAGCTTGGATGAGGTCGAAGTGGGTGACTTTACATTCACTACGGCAAATCTTGGCAGGACCACACGAGAGACAGATGTATCTCTTCTTAAGATTGTTACCAATAATCTTGAAGAGCGTATCACGAAGGATGGAGAAGATAAGGCTTTACTCAAAACTGAAATTAGTCAACTTCGTCAATACATTTCTGCTCTTGTTCATGGGAATCCAAATAGAGCACCGGTTCTTCCTCAGCACACACCTGCAGAGAAACGAAAAGTGGATCAGTTGGTCAGTCATGGCAGACTTTTGGATGATTGGATTGACAGTTTAGTTGCTGCTGGTAAAACTCTTCTTGCAGATTTATATCAGTTGAGGAGTGAGGCACACAAACTCCCGTCGGTATTCGATTCTTTGAATATTCTGCGATTCACGAGCAGCAAAGGATGGCGTTCTTGTATCCTGATTATCAGTTGCATCACGATGCTTGCGGAGGAGACGAAGATCAAAGAAAGTCTTCCACTTGGAAAGCGGCACCTTCACCGGAAGACAGAAATATGTGAGAAAATCTCTTCCAAGTTATTTTCACTGAAGGATGACGTAGTTAGAGTGCTTGCATTTGTCAGTGGCTTCGTTGTTCAGATCCCGTGTCATTATCTTCTCGAAGATGGCACGTATGTTGAGTTGGAAAAAGTTCAAGCGGAATTCGAGAAGCTGATTTTTGGCAGCCTTGAAGGTGAACCTAGGGCGCCAAAATTAGAGAATGTTTCAGTGATTGCAGCCAGTTTGAGAAAGGCGACTGAGGAATGCAAAGATGGTGTGCACACAATTACTGAAAGTGGCAGAGAACTAAAGAAACAGACTGTTATTTTTAGCAGCATCAAAGTGCCAGATGACAGGGAGATCGATGAGTTCTTGGTCGAAGTGTTAGACCGAGTTGACATGGAGTGATCTGTCAGTTAGAACGTGCAGTTAATTTCTAGGGTTGAGTCCTGAGCAGCAGTCAACTTGACTTCCAGTCTTCAGTTCACTTGCTGACTTAACACATGCTTATCTCATCCTCGGAGTTATCAACACAGGAGTTAGGATTAGGGTTTCCAGTTAACTGAAGGTAGTAGCCAGTTAACTTTGCTTTAAATAAGGACGTGCATGCTTGCATTTGTCCAATTAGGTTATTTGTACCAGTTAGCGGTGGTTACTTGATTAAGCGTATAGTTTACTAAGTAGGGTTAGAGCATGACTTGCATGCATTACAGAAGCTGTGAAGTGAACTCAAGGTGATTTTAGGGTTACCTACACCTTGATGTATATAAATAAGAGCTTTTGCTCATTTGTAAATAACTTTTGCTTGAGAGAGAAGTATATGCTGCGCCTACCTTGCCCTCAATATTGCTCTTTATGGTATTTGTTCATGTGTCTTCATTATTGCAATTGATTGTTATGCCACATAGGGTTTCGAAAGATTGTAATGCTGGATTCTTCCATAGTTTAGAGAAATCTGTTTTGTGAATCTTTTATTGTTATGATCGAGCGTTATGCCACACAGGGTTTCGTAAGATTGTCATGATAAAACCGTTTTGTGAAGTGTTTACTATGCTGATCGAGTGTTATGCCACACAGGGTTCATAAAGTTTTCATGGTGAATCTTCTCTTAGATTAGGAAAATCTGTTTTGTGAATCTTTTGTCATTACGATTGAGTGTTATGCCACATAGGGTTTCACAAAGATTTTGATGATAAAAGCTGTTTGTGAGTCTTTACTATACTGATTGAGTGTTATGCCACATAGGGTTTCATAAGATTATCATAGCAAATTCTCAAATCTGTTTTGTGCTTAATAAACTTGTTCAGATTGAGATGATAGTTGCGCCACCTTGCCTTCAAGTAGAGAATCTGAATGCGTTTATCGTCTGATAGTCATAACCTTGCTCCGTTTCCTCTTGCTCTGTTTTCCTGAGGACATTGGATAGATATAAGTTGTAGTTTAGTTGATTTGCGAAACCAGAGAAAACTCAGCTGCAACGTGTAAGTTCTTTCAAGAAAGCCTTGTGCCTCTAGCAGCTGAAACAAAAAGACAGGACATAGTTTTAGCTTATTTTCCTTTGCAAGTACATTTGTCAAAGCATAACAAGGGAGCTTCCCCTCCATAATTTGAAGAGCACTCATTGCGTAGTGTGCATAGGCTGTTCATAACAACTTCTACTCCAGAGGTGTTAGTTGTTACGCCAACACTACACTTAGGCATTTTGAAAAACTGGTCAAAAGTCTTGTTAAAAACTATCAAAAAGGTCGGAAAATTGAAATTTGCATGTCATGCATGTTGGTCAAAATCTCAAAATTTTCAAAATCTGATGATATAGGTCTGTTCAAAGCGACCCTGTCTACGAAACCCAGATTTTAGTTTTTTGGCCCTAAATTTTAGGAAATTTTCTAAAATTATACTTTTCCTGGGTTTTCTTGGGTTTCTTCTCAAATGGATGCTTGCAAAATTTTCTAAAAATAGAATGCCTGACTCTAGGGGTTCAAACTGATTTTGATTGGTTGAAAATACTTCCTCATCAGGCTGGTCCAGTCAGAATCATCAAAAGATCAGTTTTTCCCTAGTGGGTCTATTCTGCTTTTTCAGAAGCCAAATCAAAAGCTCCAAGGTCATCAATGGAGGTTGCTCAACTGCCAGGTGTCAGATTCAAAGTCTTAGGGATTGCATAGATCAGGAAACGGTGAAAGATGTTTGTGAGATGGAGAACGAAGGAGGGAAGTTGAAGGAATCTTGAAAGCAGTAAAAATTTGGCTAAGTTTGGAGAGTTTAGGCGCCCCAGCCCAGTCAAGGCGCTTGGAATTTTGTGCCTTAGTATATTTTCTAGTTTCTAGCGTGATGTAAATGCAACATCTACCAAGCACAGAGCGAGGGATGAAGAATAGAGGGAAAGGTTGAAAAATTGGAATTATAAACTAACATTGCCATGCATAGGCGCCCCAACAGCTAGGGGCGCTCATCTTTTTAGGGCCTCAAATGCTGTTATTAGGGTTTCATCATTCCAAGACAACTTGCTTAGAATTCCTCCAGCTCCGTAGTGAATCCAACAACAGGTCCATAAGATCAATTAGTCAGCTGGAATCTCAAATCAAACGGAGAAGTCTTGACAAAGTAGCAAATTGGAAATTTTTAAAATCACAAAAAATATTCTAAGTCTGGGAACTTTGGGCGCCCTAGCTAGCCAGGGGCGCGTGGGGTTTTGGAGGACCTAATTAAGAGATTAGGGTTTGCAAATATGATCATTGTCTTCAAAATTCTGCAAGCTTCGCAATGGATATCTTAGTGAGTTCATCAAATTCTTTAGTCACCCGCAGTTGTAGATCAAACGAAGGAAAGAGCATGGAGGACAAATTTGAGAGATTGAAAAAGGGCTAAGAATGGTTGTTTGGTGATCATGGGCACTCCAGGTAGCCAGGGGTGCCCAAGCTTTTGGGTATTCAGAAAGTGAAATTAGGGTTTGAGACCTCCAACAACTTTTCTTTAGATTTGAACCAGCTCTTATATGAAGTCAACAATGAGCTCGTTAGATTTGTCAAGCACCAGTTATGTCAGATTGAACGGAGGAATAAAATCTTACAAAATGAGAAAAGTCAAAAGCAAAGTTGAAAATCTTAGAAAATATTGCAATGAGAAAAGTCAAAAGCGAAGTTGAAAATCTCAGAAAATATTCCATCACTGGAGGAGTTGGGCACCCCAGCTAGCCAGGGGTGCCCAAGATTTTGACCCCCTAAAACTGCTTTACTAGGCTGGTCGCTTCTAGAAGACCCCCCTCAGAATTAATTAGACTATCCAACGAATCCAACAATCAGATCATCGGACCTCTTGAATGGCCAAAAATGAGAATTCATCCAAAGAATCAGAAAACAGTGTAAAGTTGAGGAACATGAAAAAATGGCTATGTCTAGAGGACTTGGGCGTCCCAGGTAGCCAGGGGCACCCAAGATTTTAAGGCCTCAGAATCAGTTTTTATCAAATATTGCCTCCAAAATAATCATCCAAGATTTAGTCAAGCTACACAATGAAGCAGTTAACCAGTTTACAGGATTCACCAAGCACCCAAAATTCAAGATCAAATTGAGGACAAAAATCAAGCAAAAAGATGAAATTTCAAGAAAATGGCTATGTCTATCAAGAAGGGCGCCCAAGGAACTTTTCCTTAGAGAAATTTCCAAATTTTCATCATGGTCCATCCAAATAACGTCCACATTCGACGAACCTACTCAAGATTGGATTCAAAAGATTTAAAGCTGGAGAACGCGTTTTATTTATCCTCAAAACCTATAAAAGAAGGCTTTGGATTTCACTATTCACTTTTTATAGGTTGGTGTCTAGAGGAGAAAACATACAATTTTCTGTTTTTCAAGATATAGAGGCTTAAACGCAGTGCTTTTTCAGTTTTCTGCATGGATTTGGTATTGGCAAGCAAAAAGGCTTGCCTTTTCGTGGTTTATTCTTTTAGGGCAACATTTTTTAGAGGAAGGGGGTCATCTTTTTCAAAATTCATTCATTTGGGTCCGCTTAGTTCTTGACTCTCTTCAACTTTGGAAAATTTTAAGTTTTCAAGAATCTGCTTTTTCCACGCTTTTTCGGAAAATCCTCAGCTTTTTCGAAATTTGATCAATAGGGTTTCTCCGGAATGAGATTCTCTACAAACCTGAAATATTTCGAGCCAATTTTTTTTTGTTTTTCAATTATCAGATTACAACATTACAAAGCAGTGCACCCGTTAAGGTTAAATGAGAAAACCAAAACGTGCAAGAAAGCAACTCTAACCAGAATGGCACCGATGATGGTGAGCATTGGTTAGAGGATCTAAAATAAACTGCTTATGCTGGAAAGGAACTCGACGCCAAGTATGTGCTACCCAATCCAAAGCGGAGTGAGGGGCGACCATATGACGGAGTGAATACAAAACAATGCTTGAAAGAAAGATGCTGAGAAATGAAACTACTCAACACCCAGAATGTGCTTGCTAACCCGGAATGGGATAGTAGCGACCATAGGGCGGAGATCTCACTATTACAATAACTTTGAATGGAAATGAGAACACAATCTGATTTAAGCAATAATGAATTAACTGCCAGTACTACTGTCAGTTTTACAAATAAGGAGCCTTTGCCTGCCAATGTCTTATGAATTTAAAGGATCAGCATTACATCATTTGGAATCCATCGTTACTTTGCATAGTAATACCAAAACCAAATGCCTTCAAATATCAAGATACAGATTTCTGATTTTATTACAATCTGCTCATTAAATGTTTAGAACAGCAGTCTAAGGAATTGCTAAAATGCTCATATCTTCCACGAATGACCTCCGATTAACTAGAAATCAAATGCATTAACTCTTAACTAAGCACACGCCTAGGATGAGACACTAAAAACAGATCTAAAGCCCATATATTAATTATGCACAAATCCCAATGTCCCTAGATGGTACGGCCCAGCTGAGAAACTCGACTTGGCTTTAAAAATTCAATTCACAACATTAAAATCTGCAATATGGAGCATAAGGGCGCCTAAGGCTAACACAGACAATAAGCTAATACCCACAATGATATTTTTGGTATTTTCTGATTTATGAAGCAAACATGCAATCTGCTGTCTTAAAACAATGCAATAAGCTGAAACTATTAAATGCTAACTTCGAATCTAACTATGCAATGAACTGATGAACAAAACACACTAAATGCAACTCACAGTACAATGATTCACCACTAGATGTTGTCTTCCAAACATGAAGTGATGCCCAAGCTAGGAGGCCTTCATTCCTCGAAGCAGTCCCAGAGCCAATCCGGCAGCATAACAATATAGTCGTCCAAAGATGCCCAAAATGATGCACAAGACTCCTTTTTATAATTTTCGCTTGACTTCACGAACCCTAAAATCTGCTTTTAGGTCAAAACCTTCATCTCCTCAAGAAGGCGTACTTTCTCTTCAAGGCTTTAAGAATTGACATTTTAATTAAATATCATCCTTTGAAATATGCGCCCCTCAAACCTTTGCTTTGACTTAGGGAAATATTAAATCATTTCTCAATGAGGGCGCCACCCTCAAGGACCCACCTTTTAAAAACAACATTAAGTCATTAAGTCTAAGCCAAGGGTCAACGTTTAATTATAATAATTAAAACGTGACTTTTTTAATTAAATGACTTAACTTATCCTTTCGCAAAGGCCCTGAAGTCAAAACTGAGCAAAACAACTGACCCACTGAAGCAGGAAGTCAACCGAGCTGAACTCATCTGGAAAGCTGCTAAAAATAGAATTTACTAAAAATAGTAAATTCTAAAAAGTGCTCTGAATGTTGAGACGAACATACCACTGCGAAGCCCTCTGAAAACCCAGAAGGAATCCGCCATTAAATCCACCATCTCTGAGCAATGACCTCCTCAAAAATAGGAAACCCTAAATTTAACTTCTGACTAGCCTTCGGGTTCCCAAAGAAAGGCCAACGGTCACTGGAAATGTCAGGCTTGAGAAGGGGACATTACAGCCCCAGGTCCCAACTTTTTTTAGAGAAATTGCTTTTTCAAGCCAAATCAACATTCTATTTTCAACAGTTTGTGCAAAAAAGTTTTCAAACCTAGTCGTGTTTATAATAAAAAATCAAGATTTTCAACAAGCAACACTCTCCAGTTAAAATCAAGAACAAATCAGCTTTTTGGCGGATTGAGTTTCCTAAATGAGTCACCTCTTTCGGGCAGCGATATTTCCGAGAATAAAACTCAAAAGCAGCAGTGAACTTGAAGCTTTCTCTGAGCTTTCTTTCTATTCTTGTCTCATTCTTATCCATTCTTTGTGAAGGAGAAGGAATCAAGTTGTAATAGTTGGCACTTTCCTTGTTTTTTTGCTCTCATAGGTTATTAGATAGTTATCTTGTTTTAATTTTAGAAATAAAGCTTGCATGTTGGCAAGTCTTGTTGTAAAAGCAAGGAGATTTTAGGGTTTCCTACTCCTCTGCTTGTGTATAAATAAGGGTAGCCTTGCCCATTTTTACTTTAACCGTTATTATGATAACAAATTGCTGAGCCTACTTTGCTTGCAAATTGTTATTTAGTGTCTGTTCACTTAGTGTAAGAGCAAGCTTGCATGCCTACCTTTTGTTGCATAATATTGTTCAGTTCATGTGTTTTTGTGTTAAGTGTTTTTTGGTTGATCGCTAAACTGTAAGCCTGTTATTGCTACAATCCTACTGTTTTAGAAGTGTAATTGTTTCAGAAATTTAAGAGAGGAAATCTTATGCTTGCTTTGCTGCTTTGATATACTCTCTTAAGTTTTGTTTTATATGTTCTGCTTAGATAATCTTTATTTCAGCTTGCATTGAAAAGTACAATGAGTCTTCAGGTTGGCGTTGAGAGAAAGTTTGTTTAAGTATCTGTGTCAAAGATCATTCCTTGTTTCCTTTTAACTCTCAAGCTCCGAGTTTACTGGAGTTGTTAAAAGCGTCATTAGAGTAGGCTTAGTTGTAGTTGAAATTCAAAAAGAGAAAATATCAGCTACAACACTAGAGTTTTATAACCTTGTGCTCTTAGCTGAGAACAAAAAGGTTGGCAAATTAGTTTAGTTTACTTTCTTTAAGCATCATCGACAAAAAAGTGAGCTTCCCCTCCTAATTTGAAGAGCAGTTTATTTGTGCATAGCTGTCCGTTTCTAATCCACATTCCAGAGGTGCAAATTGAAACCCCAACATGCATGTTAGATTCTTAGAACATAAAAATATCATCCTGGAATGCCATCATATGACGCCACACCAGGTGGTTTTTGTCAGGGGCTTTTAAGCCCTTAACATTCCACGATGTGATCCTCATTGTTCACCAAGAAGGGTAACACCCTTCCCGGATTTGAACATCATGGTTATTTTCACTTGGCCCCTAGCCTCGCCATCTAGCTTGCACTTTTCTTGATTGGTTTTCCTATCCAATCTCTTACTTTCTCCACAATCTGAAGATTTCCTCATGCTCTCTTTTTGTTTTATGCCTAGTTTCTTAGGCCCGATTGGGGCTTGTTCACTTTCTGCCATCATCGTGTTTGCCATGTCTTGATCCCTACCCTCTACATCCCAATTGTCATTTTTAGGACTTTTTGTTTCCTCTACTTCCACACCCTTTGCATTCCAACTGGGTACTTCTTGTAGTTCATTCTCCTTGGCATGGTTAACCAACACCATCAACTCGCTCCCTACCTCTAGAAGGGAGTTTATTTCCTCATCTTTCATACTATCACCGATCAGATCTAACATTTCTGAGAGGTTAGCATTCAGATCTGCCCTCTTCTCCTCTATCAATGTAGCCTGATCCAATTCCTTTTCAGATCTTGCATCTACCCCAGCATTGGCCTGTCCAACTTCGATAGGATGGCTTGGCCTTGTGGCATTTGTTTAAGGTAGGGAGGCCTCTGCAACCTCCATCCCACTTGTCTTGATTTGAATAGCCTTTCCTTTTCTTCCTCTTTTTGCTAGGGTTTGCACCTTTTCACCTTTTGGGAGCTGTTCTACCTGTACTTTCTACCACCAAGAGCCTCCTCCTGAAACAATCTCAAGCTCTTTCCATCTTGACCTATTGGGTTTCAATTCAACACAAATCCTTATGTATGATACCATCTTGCCCTGCATTTTACGCTCCTCTGCACACACAAACTTCCCTAATTGGCTTGCAATTTCCTCCAGAATGTCTCCATCCCAATATTCCGAGGGAAGACTGGGAAAAGAGAACCATTCTTGCAGTTTTTCGATTTTGTGGCCCATTGGATCGATGTTTGGCTCTCGTTCTTTGACATAAATGCTAAAATCATCCATTAGTTGCACCCCACCAAGGATCTGAGCTTGTTATCAAAAAGAAATCATTCTGTAGGAATCTTAATTGCATGTCTTCAGCCCACTGTGAGTGCCACCAATTTGTCAACTTGGTCCGATCACTCTTCTTCAGCAAGCCCAAATTCCTCCAAGTGATTTTGGACCAGATCCATCATCTTTGCACTAGCACCATTTCTTTGCTTTTGTTGTGTCTCCACTCCGTTCAGATTCCATAACACCTAGGTTGTCATGCCGATCAGATCCACTGTCTTTTGGTTTGTCTTGCCATCCAAAGGCCTTCCAACATTGTTGATTCGCATGCCAATTACGTTGTTGCGGCTTCCTCCACTTTGTGTTCTTGCCAAGTGGTATTTGATTTGCTCCAGACGCCACAGCCGGATCCATCTAGACCCTATCATACCGACACCACCCACTCCTAAACTTGTTGTGTGGGACGATTACATCCAAAAGTTCCTTTATCATCTTCTCAATCTCATCCTTCATCCTCTTGGGATACTTGTAGGGAGTGATAATGATTGGCTTGGCGCTGTCCTCAAGCTCTATAATGTGCTCAATTCCCTTGTCGAGAGGTCTCCCATGTGGTAAACTCTCAAACAACTTACTGTGTTCGTCTCTCAATGCCTGTATGTCTGGTGGATACTCATGCTTCTATTGCTCTACTTGTGATGGCAAGGTGTAACACTCTGCAACCCACTCAACTCGATCATGCCTGATCAATCTCTCCATTCTCCTTAGTGAAATAACCTAAAGACTCCCATCTGACATACCCCTCAACACATGTTTTCTGCCATGTTGGCGTAAAATCTAACACCTCTGGAGTGCAGGTTTGTACGGACAGCTATGTACACTACGCAATGAGTGCTCTTCAAATTAGGAGGGGAAGCTCCCTCGTTGTGCTGGAATGCATGAAAAGAGAAGTAATCTAAGTCCTATCTTTTTGTTCTCAGCTGGAAGAGGCACAAGGTTAAGAAAACCAAGAACGTTGCAGCTAAGGATTTTCTGGTTTCGCAGATCGTTAACTACAACTAAGCTAACTACTCTAAATCTATCCAGTTTCCTCAAGAAAACAGAGCATGAGGAAATGGAGCAGGGATGACTATTGGACGATAAACGAGTTTAGATTCTCTACTTGAAGGCAAGGTGGCGCAACTATCATATCAATCTAAACAAGCTTATTGGGCACAAAACAGATTTAAGAATTTACCATGACAATCTTATGAAACCCTATGTGGCATAACACTTGATTGAAATAGAAAAGTCTTCACAAAACAGCCTTTATCATCACAATCTCACGAAACCCTATGTGGCATAACCTTCAATTATAATGATAAAGATTCACAGAACAGATTTATCACTGCAATTTCTCGAAACCCTGTGTGGTATAACGATCGATCACAATGGTAAATTAACACAAAACAGCCTTATCACCTTAATCTTTTGGAACCCTAGGTGGTATAACAATTGATTTCAATGATAAAGATGTTCAAACAGATATATCTAATCTATGGAAAGAATTCAGCATCACAATCTCTCGAAACCCTATGTGGTATAACAATCAATTGCAATAGTGAAGACACATGAACAAATACGAAAAAGAGCAATATTGAGGGCAAGGTAGGCGCAGCATATATTCCTCTCTCAAGCAAAAGTTATTTACAAATGAGCGTAAGCTCTTATTTATATACATCAAGGTGTAGGGAACCCTAAAATCACCTTGTGTCATCTATAGTTCCTGCAATGCATGCAAGCAATGCGCCAAACCCTAATTAAGTAAACTATACAGTCAACTCGGAAACTACCCTCAGTTTGACTGAAACATCTAATCTAAAAATGGACAATTGTGCGAGCATGCACGTCCTTATTGAACACAAGTTAACTGGAAGACTATCATCAGTTAACGTAAAACCCTAAATAAAACTCCAAGTAAACAAGATGAATCTCAGAATAGACATGCATGAGGTGAGACAAGCAGTTAACTTGAAAGGGTAACGCCAAGTTAACTCCTGTGTATAATGTCTATCACAGTGGGGGCAGAGTTTGCAAACGTGATCTCAAGCAAATCAATCCCTCACTTGAGGCTGTCAATGCATCGACATCTGAATGTACCGACCTTTCGAGCAATCTTGGCAATCTTTTTCAAACTAGCATTTACCACGGTAACTTTGGCTGACTCAAGTGGCGAAGTGATAACCAACGCATCCCCTCTGACCAGTAAAATCGGGGTCTTAGCATTTTACGATGAAGTCATAGATTAAAACGATTTGGTCTTAATCGATACATTATTATGTGCCTGCAGAAACTGTGTTATTTGTGAACGCGGCTATATTCGACAACTTTTAGGAGCTAAAAATAACTGCTTGAAGCTAAAATAGCCTTTCGAAGATTTATTTTGTGAAAATGAGATATGGGTTTTGTCCGAAGAAGATTCTAAGACAACGAGCGATGGAAATAAATCCTACTTTCGACCATGCAAGACACTGATTGAAATTAGAAGCACCGAACTGAATGCTCTGGGTTAAAATTCTGAAAAATCAAGCACGATTTTAATTAGGAAGCTATGCCAAAGGGAAATAGATCGGATGCTGGGGGCATGGAATTTGTGATTCGAACATGCGAATTGAAATCTAAGAGAAATCTGAGATTGAAGGATGAAAAAGACGTTTTTATGATGCTCTTTTTCTGTGAAAATCGCCCTTGAATTCTTCAAATTGCTGAGAACTGTGAACTTTAACCTGCAAAAAGAATTGCTTGAGGAAATCGCCTTTGGAAATGGATGAGAAATCTGCCTTTGTTTGAGAAATATGAATCTCCCTTGAAAATACGCCTTTTGAATGAAGAAAAACGTATTTTGCTTGAAAATACGCCTTTGCCTTGAAGAAAAACGAATTTTGCTTTAAACTTGTTTTGAAAATATATAAAATTCGATTTCCCTTTGAAGATATGAATCTCTCTTTGAAAAATACGAACTTCTCTTAAGATTGGATTTTCTCTTGAGAAATACGAATTTCTATTGAAAGCTCTGTGAATTACAAATGATGGCGCCATGCTTAAAGAAGAAGAAACTCGCACCAATTTGATAACTGCAAGAACTCAAAACCCTGACAAGAATAGAAGATCTCTGATTGGCCCATTTCAGTTGAACTGCCACTGACTGGAAGTTTGGATTTAAAATAAATAATAAAATATTTATCATGCAAATAGCAAAGGCGCCAAAAATAGAAATCGCCACTCAATGCTAAAATATGCAAAATATTTGAAACTCCAGTTGACAATTGAATGAAGCTTTAGGCTTCACCGTTGGACTTCACCGATTCCGAAAAGTCATCTTTTGAGCTCATAGGCGTCCATTTGCTCAAGATATTGCACTTTTTATTAACTTCCTATTTTATAGCTGACAACAAAGTCACGACTGGCCAACTTCGACACTGATTTCCGGATGACCGGGTGATGCTGAGACTGATCTGAGATAATCAACGGAAAGCCTACTGAACAAGGAAGAAATGTCTATTTGAGAACACTCTTTTACCAAATCCATCATTTAACCCTTGAAAAATTAAACCCACGAGTTAGAGATTACTTCTGGTTCCCGAGACGCCATTTTCCTAAGCGCCATCGACACTTCAAGCATTTCTTTGCCCGGCAAGCGGTGTGAACCCTAGCGTCTGAGGCGAAACTCGCGCATACTACAGGGAGACATACGCATCAGATGGCTCGCTCACCACGACAAGCGAAAATTTTGTGTTAAGGGCCTCAAAAGCCAGCTCAAAGGTTGCACTTTGGACATTTCAACGAAAATCAAACATCGTCAAAACACCCTACTTTGACAGCTGATAACTGGAGCTGGGATGACCCGATCCTGGCATTATCTGTTTTAACGGACAGCCAGGAGAGACCTTAAGAGAAGTCACTGGAGGTGTCGAGGCAAGAAAACTGCTTCTAAGACCTCAAATTCTCCAGTGCATATTTTTAATATGTTTACCGCTCCCAGACTTAGCCATTTTTCGGACATTTTCACCTTGAAATATGACACCAAAGACCTCGCACGCACGAGCGACTGCCAAATGCTGAAGGCTGACGGCTATGCTCGTTGGAAAGATAAATTGATTACGCTCAATAGTCGTGAAGACTTCGAACGCGAACAGGGTCATCTGACCAGTCGAAAGGCTAGGCGCCTTAAGACCATAAAAATGCGAAAACCATTTGTTGGTTTAGGAAAAGAATGCGTGCCCAGTAGAATCTGCCGACCACGAGAACGTCCCGGATCGACAAAGGCGAATGATGCGTTAGCGAACTGGAATAGAATATGCGATATGCGTGAGGGCTAAATGCGCAAATTCTGGCATCTGAGGGGTCCTTTAGGCCAGCGCCCCTGGCTTGTACTTGCACTGGGCATAAACGGAGAAGCTCAAAAACATGAAAACTCCATTTTAAGCTGTTCTTCGGACGTCTGCCGCCTGAACTCTGAGAGTCGGATGACTATACTTGATATCTCGTCGGATAAGCAAACTAGCTGTGAATGAATTGACTGTCTTCGACAACGAAACTGTCGAGATTTACCCCTGCCTTGAAATGGGCGCCCTCAGGCTAGAGGCGCGCTTTTGCCTGAAAAGAGCAAAATTTCCATCTCCTAAAATTTAGGGATTTTTACCTCTGTCGCGAATAACCGGAGCTGTGAGTCTCGGAATGCCTCGCTGAATAGCTCGACGGATAGCCAGACTGATTCTGAAGAGATTGACTGTATGCTTGAACACTTCAGACAAGATCTTGACCTCCAAAAAACTGGGCGCCCCTGAGCTATACTTGCACTTTGAGGCTTTTCCTCTGAAAAATCTCCATGATTTGATCACTGAAAACTCTGTCTCGATCATTGAAATGACCGTCTGCAATATGAAATGCCGTCGTGAGATGCTCCTTCATCGTGAAAATCTATATTTTGAGTCTCTTCTTCAGGTTCTGTTCAATATAACTGACTTTGACTGACAAACTATTGACAAAAACTCCATGCTTGACATTGCCCAAAACGGTATTTCACAACATTTTAGCGAGGTTTAGACTTTAAAATGCAAAATGCTTTAATGAAGCAAAAAATTTGGTTTGGGTACAACATGCCATTAACCTCAAATTTTATCTCCATAGGTCCCAAGTTGAGGGTAAACTCACCAATAGCATGAAGCCACTTCATGCCAAGTACAACATCCATCTCTTCCATGCCAATGACATAGAAATCTGCTTGGAACTCATAGTTATTCAACTGCAATGTGAGATTTGGAATCCTTTGATTACATGCAAGTGTGAACCCATAAGCCACTCTCACCTTGAATCCCTCAAACTCCTTAGTCTTGAGGCCACGTCTAGCAACCAGCCCCTCATCTATGAAGTTATGAGTGAGTGGCTCTTGTATCAAGCGAAGTAGTCACCCGCTGCCTGCTCAAGACTCCTCTAATCTTGAACGATCCCTCTTTTTGAATGCTCGAGAGTTGTGTTGTAGGTGGTGCTTCTTCCCTTTCTTTTTCAGACTCTTTGGAGACACTATTCTCATCATTTTCTTCCCAATCAGTTTGTTGTTATGAATTTACATAATCTGATTTATCAACAAAGAAGTATTCCATTTGATTTACTTTATCTTGGGAAGGACTCACATGACCTTGTCCCCAAGGTCCTCTGCATTTGAAGCATAATTTTTGTCTTCTCAAGTCCCTAATGGTGTCATCATTGAGTTTTGGAGATGGTTTTCTTTGCTGGTCTGAAAATTTATTCTATGGTTTATCTTTTGAGAAAAGGAAAGGTTTTGACGAAAACTTGCTTTTTGGGCAGCAAGCTCCATATCCCATGCCTTCTTCATTGCATCCTATAGTGAGGATGGATCAAAAGATTTGATCCATCCATGTAAAGGTTCCAAAAGACCTTCACTGAATAGTACCACTAATCTCCTCTTAAAGATGCCTATAACCATCACTAATAATCGTTGAAACTCTGAGATGTAAGATTCCAATGATCCAACTTGTTTGGGTTGTGCAAGATAACAAAAGAAAACCAAAGTCTCTCCTATCAAAGTGTTCGGTGAGTTTATTAGTGAACTCATCGTAAGTGGTGATTGACTTGTGTCCCAATGTTACCAACCCGTGGTACCACCACTCGTGAGCTAGGCCATCTAAATGCAACGTGGCAAACCTGATTGCCTCTTCCTCAGACATGGGCCTCAAGGAGAGGTAATTGTCTAACTTTTGAACCCAAGCACGTGCTATGCATTTATTTCCACCATCGAAATGTGTTGGTGTTTAAATTAGCACCTCTGGAGTGCTGATTGTAAACGTTCAACTATTACAAATGTTTTGCAACACTTCTTCGTTATTTAAAGAGAAGTCCCTCTCTGCTGAAAGCAATGCGTAAGGAAGGGAATGGTAAACTAAGGTTCCTATCTTTTTGTACTTTAGCGGTAGGACACGAGGGTGCACAAACACAATGCGCCGCAGCTAAGCTTTTTCTCTGCTTTCTGCAAATCTTAACTACAACTGTTCTAGCTTTTAATCTATCCAATATCCTCAAGGTAAACAGAGCATGAGGGTATAGGAGTGGGAATGGATTGGTTGGATCACCTGAATTTGCCGTCTCCTAATAATATGGCCGAGGCTCTGAACTCTCGGATATATGCTGGGATAAGGTTGGTACAAGCAAACACTCTTTATGGTAAGCTAGATCTGAGACCTGCCAAGGAGGAGGAACCCCTATCCGAGGTATGGGCTAGGAAACGACTTACAAGAAACAACAAATTACGATGTCTTGGCCGACAAACTTGCTAAGGAGGAGGAACCCCTATCCGAAGTATAGGTTGAAGGACAATCCATTAGACAACAACAAATGATAATTGCTAATGACAAATATCCAAGGAGGAGGAACCCCTATCCGAGGAGGGAAATGAAACAAGAAGCTATTGAACACAAAAGGTAGAAATAACTCAAATAGGTAGATCAAAATGCAAGCGCCTTCTGATATTCTTCTTCAAGCTTCATCGATGAATTACAAAGGTTGGGACAACAAAGGCACGAAATCATGCACAATTACAATCAACCAACGAACTCTCATCCAAGAGTGAACAAATATTCGCTTTCAAAGCTGTTGGCAACAATGGCACAACAATTTTGTATAGCAAGTAAAGGTTAAACAAACAATGAGCCCAAGGCTCTTATTTATAGAACTGAAAGGAGTGGGCAACCCCAAAATCTCCTTGAGTTAACAATGAGTTCTTGCCAATCAATTAGCAAGATTTATTCCTAAAAAGGGGGAACAAACAGTTAACTGGAAAACTACTTCAGTTAACTGAAATTAAACAGAGAGTCAACTGGAAACTACTTCAGTTGACTGAAACAGGACTAAAAGTGAACTTTAATACAAAGTACCCCTTCAAAATAGACATCTTTAATCAGTGGAGATCTGAGATTCACAAGTTATGGAAGTCAATTAGACATCCTTAATCAGTGGGATCTGACAACTCATGATTTGTGGGATGTGGAGTTAACTTGGACAGGGGCATCAAGTTAACTCCAACTATATTTAATGCCTTCTTGAGTTGACTTGGAAAGAGGCATCAAGCCAAGTATCATAAATGCCATGTTGGCGTTTAAATTCGCACCTCAGGAATGCGGATTTGAAATGGACAGCTATGCACAGATAAATTGCTCTTCAAATTAGGAGGGGAAGCTCCCTCTTGCTGATGGTGTTTGAAAGAAAGTAAACTAAAACTAAGTTGCCTATCTTTTTGATCAGCTTAGAGGACAAGGTTTATTTAACACAAACGCCGCAGCTGAGATTTTTTTTGTTTTAAGAACTTCAACTACGACTAACTTAAACTAAAGACGTTTCTAACCTCTCAAGTAATAAGCAGAGCAAGAGAAACTAGAAATGAACAAGGTAGAATGTAAGTTGAAATCAAGATCATAAAAGTAGAACACAAATAACGAAAATCTGAGATTTTGGACCAAGGCAAAGGAGGCTCATGATTTTATTACTCAAATTTCTGAAACAAAACTCACTTCTAACATGCCTGGAACAAGAAATTGCAGCTAAAGAGGCTTGCAATCTTGTTCTTACACAATAGAAACATCAATCACACTAACTCCTTGTTGGATAAAGAGGCTCAACAATTTGCTATCACAACACAGTTGAACAACACTTGAGTAACAAATAGAAGGCACAATAGGCTCAGCGTTTTGTTATCACTAGCATGGTTAAAGAAACTAATGAGCAAAGGCTCTTAGTTATAGAGAAGCAGAGGAGTAGGGAACCCTAAAATCTCCTTGCTTTCACAATCTAAGGCTTGCTCAACAAACAAGCTTTATTACTAAATCTAGAAAGAAGATAACATCTAAAACCTAAGAAAGCAGAAAAAGCGGGAAACGCCAACTATTACATTTTATCTTCTTTCTCTTCTCAAAGAATGGATAAGAATTACTCCAAGAATAGAAAGAAAGCGGGAAAGAAAGCTTCTAGAAGAAAGCTGCTTTAAAGCTCGATCACATCCGCTAGGAAGTTAGAAATTGTGTCCCGGTTCGGTGCATCTATGCCATCAATAGCAAAACACCGCTTTTCTAGAATATTTTCAGCAACTGCAACAGATCTCAGGAAATCTTCGACCTCATTGGCCGCTTTCTCAAACTTTGCTGACATCATCGAAATATGACCTATCCTTCCCCTTGTTGGATTGCAACCGTTAACAACGCTCTGAAATTGATCCTGCACTTCATCAAGCCCGACATAGGAACCATCCTCAAGACTGTCTTGAGAAGGAATCTCTGTGATGAACTCACTGATGAAAAGAAGAGCTTCAATCACCCTTTGTCTGTAGGCGATGAATTCTTCGGATATCCTCTCATAAGTTTTAACTTTGAAAACATGACACTCTTTCCAAGCAAGGATTTGTCTTTTGTGTTCTTTTGAAACTGCTAAACCATAGGCTGTGTCTAAATCAGCAATGATGATCTCATGCCTTGGTCTTACTTCAGCCAGTGTTTGTTCAAACCCCTGAATACCTTGGCGTAGCTCATGAGCATTTTCTCTCAACTGGAACATCTGTGCCAAGATCCCCTTTCCTTTGACAATGAAACTCTCGATCCACTCTTGAGTTTCTTTCCCATAAATGACCAGCTGTCTTAACTGCTGATGATCAGCTGGTGTCTCTAAAATCTGGGGAAGCAACTGGGTTGCCTGTGAAGAACCATGGACAAGGTTAGAAATGAAAAGCCTGAGCTGCTGATTTTCAGCCTTGAGGGCTGCCTTGTCTTCTCCATCCTTAAGCACTCTTTCCTGAAGGTTTTCGGACACAACTTTGAAAAGACTCAAATCCGCATGTCTGGTATTTCTACCAAGATTAGCCTTGACCATGACGAAGTCATCCATATTCACCTCATCCCTGTTCTTGTCTTCTGGGGGCAATGCAGTCTCCATGATTATCTCGTTATCAGGATTCCTATCAAAGTGAACTTGCTTCTTTGCTTTCTTTTTAGGAGGTTCCTGATAGATGTTATCGAGATCATCAACACTCACCTGATATGAAGGCCTTCTTCTAACCCTTCCCAAGGAGTTCTGAAGCCAAGATACAGTAGTATCTTTACTAACTTCCTCGGGAGGTGCAACTGTAACTTCCTCGTCATCTTTAATATCAAGGTCAATGTGAATCGGTGAAGAACCTGTCAAAGGTACAAAAACATGTGTTGAAGGCAGCTCCTCTGCTTCTTTCTGAGGTATGGGCTCGTCAAGAGGAGCTTCTGAATCAACTGTAGGCTGCTCCTGTATGACTATGCCTGAGAAGTCTAACCTTCTTCTTACATTTTTACTTGATCTACTACCTTTGACGCCTTCCTGAGATTGACTTTTACCCTTCCCTTTTGACTGTGCTCGGGAAGAAGAGGGAATTGTCCTTGGCGCCTCTGCTACTGGAATGGAGTTTTTCCTCTTAGGGATTAGGAAAACCTTGCTATGCTCAAGGACTTGTCTTGTCCTGTCTTCAACTGAGAGGGACTCTTTATTAGCCCAATTGACTTGTGAAAGGGGCTGATCTTCAATTCGCTTCTGAGTATACATCGGGAGAAGCACATCCTCATCATCATCTGATAACCTTTCTATATCTTTATTCAAGCAGTCCTGCATCTGGGGGAGAGTGAGCCTGTTGTAACTACGCCTTCTCACCTCGAACTCATCTTTGCAATTAGCCCAAAAATCTTCAAGGGCGGATATATGATCATAGTTCTTCTCAAGTCGGCCAATGTAGACACCATGAGGATCAAATGATCGTCTCTCGCTGTAAGGCTTGAGACCGAGTTCATCTAACTCATCTCCCATTGTCTTGGCATCTGCAGCAATCATGCATGTATAAATTCCCAACCCTAATGGAAAATGGAGGGAGGGTTTCCTTTTGTTCCTCAAGATTGTGTGGACATCATGTGCTTGCCTCAAGAACTCCATGAAGACGACCTCGTCGGACGGATACCTTGGTAACATGAGCGGGGCACCTGAATAGCCATAGACTCTAAGATAGGTGAAGGTGGGAAACTGTATAAACCAATCCGCCCACTACGCCATCGCTGCCCTGGCAACTGAAGAGATACAGACATGCAACTCATTGTCCAGGTCCCGCACAGTGTACATCAGAAAAGCCTCGTTCACTCTTTTATAGTGATGCAGCAACTTCGTGAATTCCAACAGGGGATAGTAGTTATATATATGCTGCACACTCAATGTTCTTAGTGTTTAACACTCTAAATTGACCTTGATTGGCCACCAGGTAGACTAGGTAAGACATCATATGGAACTCATGAAATTGGAAGTATTCTGTTATTTGCTGATGTAGATTGCCACTGATCAAGGTAGGCCAGTCATAGAACTCGGTTTTCTTCATGATGTGGGGTATGGCGTAAAACATCCAAGGCTGAAACTTGGTGGCGTCTTCTGAGCTAGTCACCCTGTTGAGCAAGGTGATAATGATGGCAATCTCGTCCTTAAACTCTCCTCGCCCTACGTTCTTTGGCAAAGTCTTATGTTTTTCTTTCATCCATCTCTGTGCAATCTTCTTACTATATTTGTCTTTATGCATCTCCCATATCTTTTCACACTCACCCTTTGAGATAGTAACGCTTTGAGGCCATGGGGGAATGGAAAAACACTTCTCGATCATATCAGGCTTCAGACTGCAAATCAATCTGCCATCAGCTGACTAGATCTCTCTGGTAGCCGGGTTGTAATGCTTGATGCAAGCGATTACGAATTCAAGACTCTGGACTGCTATAGGAATTGACGCTGCTGCGAGGAGTCCAGAATGTTCTAGGTTTTTGATTGAGGTGTTGCCTGCGCTCTCCAAAGCGTGTAAAGCAAACACCGGCTTGATGTGATGCAAATCTGTCTCAGTGGTTTTGATGTAATCATGATAAAGGGCTGATTCAGTCTTGAAAACATTGGGAGTGTACTCCATTTTGGAAAACTCGAAGAATGATTGTAAACTCACCTAGGTTCAGACAAATTCTAAGCAACTTCTATTTTTAGAATGCTG
>VDFB02230323.1:0-11039 GCA_007258455.2 Sequoia sempervirens
CCCACTCTGGATAATCAATCAATTGTATGAACCCGACATCTAGGAGCTTCTATAATTCCATTTTGACCAACAATGCTATGTGTGGATGCATTTTTCTTAGTGTTTTCCTCACTAGCTTTGCTTCGAGATATATAGCTAGGTGGTGAACCACAACTTCTGGATCTAGCCCAAGCATGTCGGCATAGGTCCATGGAAAGTTTTTCTTTCTTTCTTTTAGGAATGCAACTAATGCAACTAAGAGTTCTTTCTCTTTTTTCATAAGTGATTTTGCATAGAAGGTGATATGTGGCATTTCCTTTGTTCCTAGGTTGACTAGATTGTACTTCTTTGCTAAGACTGCTGACTTCTCTTAATGAATAACACTGAGGGGAAGATTCAATCCTTCATCCTTTGATGCCTCAGAGAGGTTTTCACCATTGGATGCATCCCTTATTTTTACTATTTTTGGGTCAGAGAGTGCCACTATGTGGTTTTCACTCAAAGACCTAGAGATTATTCTCAAATATTCACTTTTGCAATTGAAGGATTCAATCATTTCCTCATAATAGGCATGTGTGTCCAGTATGATTTCAAATCCAACTTTGTGATCTTTGTATGGTATCGTATCTTGCAATCCCATGAATTTTGAGAGCACCTCATCATTTTTTAATGTGTCAAAAATTGGTGGTCCTCGTTGGTCATAATCGATGAGTTGGGGATAGACTAAGTTTATTTCATGGGTTTGATTGGTTGACTCAAAAGACAAGGTACTAATCATGAGAAGAGAGGAATCCTCAAATAGCATAGGTAAATTAGTTATAGGATTCTCATCACTATTGCATACATCAGTTATGTCAAAGGTAAAGTTATCTATGACTCGACATGTGGATACTAGTAATTGAAGGGTAGATGTTGATAGGTGAGGGGGATTTTTGACCTTTCTAACCAAGGCACCTTTTCCAAGTATGGTCACCTTCGAAGGGGTACACCCACCCCAAGATTTCTCATACGCTTCTTTGGAATGAGAGGTACTAGAAGACCATTATCATTTTGTCCAAGTTTCTCATTTCTATTATATCCAATACCAAGCATCATTTGTAATCCTTTGTTGCTCTCATCCATGGGAAGATCAAGCACGTGCCTTTCATCTTGGTATAGCAAGCTTGATATGTCTTTTTCATTTACCACTTCTCGACTTAGATTTTCCCAACATATAAATCTAGAAGGGTCTACTTTGAAGGTTTGGGATGATGTTTTGGCTGCTTGGGGTTTACCATGAGACCTAGGAGATTGAGATAACTCTCCTATTATGAAATAAATTTTCTTCATTTTATAATCCCCACACCCATTGTCTTGGATAATGACCTTGATTCCGAGGAGATGCTCGGGGAATGGTGGAGTGTCTTTGTCTTGGTGGAGGCCAAGGTAGTTGGGTCTACATATGGGTCGTAGGGCGCTTCATTGTGCCGGGACTTGGGGATTTTATAGTAGTTTTATTCCAAATTCTTACAGAGTAAACAGGGTTTTAGGATCACGGAGACCATGAACTTTCTTGATTTGATATGGGAATTTGGTATAGCGATGGAAGGTTGGCCTTAACACGTCCATCCCTATGGGTCCATAGATGCCCACGGAGGGATGTTATAAGGAAGAATAAGATAGGACATGTGGTTTCCATAATGGTGGCCATACTTGAATAAAGGAGTGAATAGTGCCCCAAGACACTCTTTCCTCAATCATCATATACGATTGTGATACCTACCCTTTTCGATGAATCCTTAGAAGGAATACCTAGATTCTTTATTAGTTTAGGGTAGAAACTCTCTTTAGACCTACACCCCCATCCACCAAGACCCTTTTGACTTTATTTTTATGGATTAGGACTTCCAGATGGAGTGCGCGATTATGAGATGGTTGGGCGGGAAAGTCCTGATCAGAGAGTGTTAGGAGATTCGGGGTGGTGATGTGTCCGACCATAGCTTGGAACTAGTCAGCATCAAGATCCACAGAGATGGTGGATGAAGCCAATGCTTCCTCTAGATTTTTTCTATGTGAGTGATATCTTCAGCAACTCCATGATGGAGATCAAAGCAGGGGTTCTTTTTAATTGGTCCAAGACATTGTATCCATTAGAAATAGATTTTGGATTTGAGGTGGATTCTCTAGGTGGTTGTGATGACCCAACAATGGTAACTTTGTCACCACATGTGGTGACTCCACAATCAGCTTTGGCTCCCTTGATGTTAACAATAGTGACCCATTTTTCTAGGGATGCAACAACATGATCATACACATGGTTCACATTGGCATAATTTTTCTTTCCATGGTTATTCCCTTTGTTATGATCCGACATCAGATTCATGTATATTTTAAGGTCTTGATTTCCAGCTGGTTGTTCAACATTTATGACCTTGTCATTAATGAGGTATTGGATCAGATTTTTTAGCCTCATGCAACTAGTTGTTGTGTGCCCCTTGATTTTATGAAAATAACAAAGCTGATTTTCATTGTACCATGGTGGTTTCACTTGGGGCTCTTGATAATTCTCATAAGTGGGAATTTTGATAAGATTTTTGTTTATTAGTGTAGACATGTCAAATTTACATCATGCATAATCATATTCCATTCATCCAATAAATGGACTTTATTTAAGTCAATCCAAATCATACATTTTCCATCATTTTCTAATTTCAATAAATCAGAAATTTAAGTCCAAAATGTCAAATCACCTAATCAGCATTAAATCAGCATGATCATCATCTAATCCTAATCTAATACTAATCCCATCCCACTTGCATTATCTAGACCTAGCCACTTGCACAATAAATCAATTTTATTGATTTATTAAAACAATCATTTTCCCTCAACATGACAAGTCAAACAGGGCATTTATTGCTCTTCTTTCCTTGTCCCCCTCTCAAAATTTATTGCAAATTTGAATTCAAAAGTTCCCCCTCTTGGGCACTCTTCCCAAATCTTGCACACACATTAACTACTCACATGGTGACAAGTGTCCTTCTATCATTGGCTTGATTTTTGATCCCACATTGGTCCCTCTTCAACATTCAACATTTTGAAAATCTTTAAATAGGTGCATCATCCTCAAGCAAAGGGCTTCACAATCTTCACAATTTCATGCAAGGTTACTCTCTTCATTTGAGATTTGATCTTGTTCATCATCACTCCACCATCTCCATTTGCATTTGCACAATTTGAGCTTTGGTCAAGGATTGGGAAAGGGTCACTAGCACATGTGACACCAATACAACTATGGAATAGGTAATTTGGTTTTGTTTTCATAATGCTTTGGTCTTTTTAATATCATTTGCTGCATTTGGAAGCATTTCTAAGGTATTTCATAGAGGCATTTTAGTAGAGTTTGCATAACACTAACCCATGCTTGAAGTGTAGTTTGTTTGCAGATTTTGAAAAAGATGCCTACAAAATGGCGCTAGAAGGAGGGCAGTGTATTTTGATTAAGATGGATTGATTATATGTTGCGTTTGGTATTTGTACTCCCATTTTACATGTTGGTTTCTTTTTTTTACATTCACACCTCAATGTTCATTTAAAAGTTTTATGTCTGACTTTTTAATGATTTGACTTTATACACACTCTCTGCTGTGTTTGAATTTGAGAGCTATCTTGTCCGCAGCCCACTCTCCATTACTTTCTGCATTAATAAAAAAAAAAATAGTATGGTAGCTATAAAAGTGGGTTTAGAAGCTATCCATGTGTTGGTTTATGATCTGGCCCAGGAATTGCACTAATTAGAGTACGCTGTCAAAGGTTCATCTGCCATTGCATTCCATGAGTTAACATCTTAAAAGAGCATTTTTTTCTCACAGTCCGCATGCACGTCCCTTATCTATTCATGTCTCCAGATATTCATGGTTTCTGATCCATATTTTTCAGTGTTTCATTGAACCAGGTAGAAGTATACGGGATTAAAAGTTTTGAGCATGGAGTCTTTGTTTTTAACTAAGTCTTTTATCTCAATATGGCGTTACAAGAAGCAAGCATATGCATTTGAATCAAATCTTATAAGTCTCTATGTTCCCTGCAAAACAACATTATGAGGTCCTCCGGTAGCTGTCTCTCTCCACACACAAAAGCGTGTCTTTCACACATTCTGCCTACACATCTGCCAAAAGACTGTCCACACCCTATTCAGAGGTTGTATTCGCGCATTTGGCAGAAGAGATACCTGCGCACTGGTTAATAAATCTGTCTGTACACCTGCCAAAGGCGTTAACTTTATGACCACAAACTTCTTCTAGATGCACGTCCTCACCTTAGCATGATCTTTATCTTCCAGCTTAGCATGATTCGAATTAAACACAACTTTTGTCACTTGCAAAAAGACCACAGTGAATGCGCGCCATCTAGCAGATTCTTCCTGTAGTTTTTGTGTGGTATTCAAGAAAATCTCAAACTTGGCGCGCCCCTAGGTATTCGTGTGAGCAGATCTCCGAAGGATTGATTTTGTCATTTTCTTTTTTCTGTTTCTGTATGCTGTTTTGTTACCAGTCACAGCGCCCATGTATAGCAGATTCAATGAATAAAACAGAAGTTAGATAGGTTTCATATCACAGAATGATGGAAAGGTTGGTAGAGGCGGCATGGTAGAAACAAAAATAACGTCAATAGCAGTTAAAGCAATCTGAAATGAGTTAACTTGTGCCTCGACATTGGGAAGAATCTTGGAACGCATTAAATAGCTGAATGTTCACTGCATTTACATTTGCTTTGATTTAAAGTTTCTTAACTCCTGTCCACATCGTGATTATTAACATTGACTATTGCTATGGATGGAGTTCCTTCTTTTATTTGGCATTCAAATGAAATCTATTTGACAGAATTTTCAAAATCATTAGGCAGTGGGACAGGAATGTATCTGATCTTTTTCTTTTTTTTGTGAAGGTGTTGACAATAGGATTCTCTTTTCTTTGACGGAAAGAATATCAACTAGCAAACTTTTAATTATATATGCCCTTTATGAAGCTTACTAGCAATTGATTTAATACGGTTGAGTGCAGTTTTAATCCAATATTCTCTCGTATTGCATACTTGGTAATCTTATGATAAATATCATTCTATGTTATCACATTTACTATGATAAATTTTGATAACACACATTTGAGAAGATTATTACATTTGAGGTTGTGATTGTCACATTAGGGAATATGAGGATGTTTCTAAAACGTTTATTCATTATGATTAAGTCATTGACTCAATATTCCTAGTGATGAAGATTGTGATTAACAAGTATGATGCCTTTTCAAATAAGATCATTAATAAATCTTCATTTTATTATCATCACTTAGGAACATGTTGTAGTCAAATTAGAATAAATTGAGTTCTCACATAATCTTTTTATTTTTATTTTTATTTATATAGGTACAAAAGCAAACGAAGGTACAAGCGAAGGATACAAACGAACAAAGGCGAAAAGATGCAAAACAAAAGAGGAGGAGGATTCTTGTTTGAAAACACAATGTGTTTTTTAACACTTTGATTTTTTTGATCAATATAACTTCACGAAAGGAGGGAAATGTTTTTTTGAAAACACAATGTGTTCTTTAACACTTTAAGTGTTTATTCAACACTTCACGAAATTGTTTTCCTTGTCGTTTTAGAACATTAGTTTTCAATTGGGGCTAAAACGAACAATTTCATTTTCATTGCAAAGGGCTTAAAACGAACCTTAGAACACACTTACTAGATTTTGTTTTGGTTTAAAATTGAACAAGGCAAACTTCACACTTGATTTTGGTGCTTAAAATGAAGTCATCATTGCTTTGAGGCTAAAACGAACAAGTGCTTGATTGTGTTATTTTGTCTTTTGAGTGCGTATCCTCTCCCCTTGCGCTTCGTGCGATCTAGGGTGCAAGAGAAACACTCAAAATACATTTTATTGCTTTAAAACACTTCATTTTGGGCTTAAAAATTGAACAATCTTGTGCGAGTGTGAGTAGGGGCATTTTCGCGTACATTCTCGTTCTTTGTGCCATCAAAGATCGATCGAGTTACGGATTGTGTCTTTGCTCGCTTTTGTTTATCTTAGAGGGCCTGCCTTGGGGAAAAAGTACTCACCCAAGGACGACTCAACCGGTAACACTCTAAAGCCAAGAGTATTTCCAGCCGGGATATAAATGAGGATTTTGGTTAAACGCCATAATCACGCGGTTGGCTCCGACAAGATGGATCCGAAAGGGGACTCTTGCCACGTTGGGTCAACTCCTACGAACGGAAAGTCCTTACTAGAACCTATGTGTTAGAATTTGCCAAAATCCTTAATCTGTTTGTTGGTGCAAGAACGGTCGTTCTGAAGCCGCCCCACAATTTTACGGCTTTTAGTAGAGATGGAAAGCATGCCATGGGAGTTTCATGGGTGTTGATGCTTGGCTGCCCCGTATAAGTGAGTGCCGTGGAGGGGAGCCAGTGGGGTCAAGCATCTAACCATCCGCTAAAAGTAGGCGTAGCTGGACTTGTCCAAGTGGGGACTCAACAAACATTGTCTATCACATCCATAGGGCTTGTAATTATTTTTTGTTTGAAAACACAGTGGGTATTCGAAAACATTTTGCAAACAAACACTTAAACATGATCATGCAAATTTCAAACCCCTTTTGATAGAGCAAATACCTTTTGACAAATTTAAGTGTTGTTGCCTTCCCTTGGGATTATGTCCTTAGAGGTTTCTCATCACTTGAATTTATATCGTCATTTGCTCTAACTAGGGTTAACCTAGGAAATCCCTTTGCCTCAATTTCTTGGAATTCCCACACAACACTTTGTGGGAAGAAAAGGAATTTTGACATAGGACATCTTTAGTTTGAAACATAATCAAGAAAGTGTATTTGGTAAAAAGAAGTCATTAAAAGCAAAGATAAGCAATTGAGCCCCACACATGTCTTTTCAATGATTTCTCGCAAGGTCAAGATACAAAAACCCAAGAAAAGGAAACTTAGCCCAAAACAACATCAACAAAGACTCAAAAGGTTAGATGATTTTAGAGAAAAGTTGTTGGCTAATTTCTATAGACATGCTTCAAGAGACAACCCCACTTTATATTCATTTTACTACACACAAAATCCAAGATTGTTTCAAGGGATTGGATACCTTGCTTAGGGCATAACATGTTCTTCAATACCTTGGTCTTGTTAAACAAAAGTCTAAACTAGGGTCATTCTAAGATCAAAACAAACATTCATCCATCAAAAACATCATCAACCATAAACATCTCACCAACATTTTGAGAAAATCTTGACACAACTATGCTAGGCTCCTTTGGTAGACATCAAAACCTTTCAAACATGAGACTTTGAATTCTTCAAACATCAAACATCAAACTTGTTCAACTCAATTGTGTGTGAATGAATCCTTTTGCACATGCTTAGTTGAATTATCACTTTGTTCAAATTAATGGTGGATAGATGCATCCTTCTCCCATCACTAATTTGGATTATCTTTTGGTTAGCTTGTGAGTAGACACATCCTATTCTCACTTCTAGATCAAATTATCCTTTATGAGCATTAGTTATCTTTTTTAGATCATCATTCAAACATCTTGGGGATATCTCTTGCTCAAACATCAACATTCAAAAGATAGAATTCAAAGTCTAAACATCAAACAAACATCAATCAAAGCAAACCCAAAGTACCTAGCATCACATCAAGATTTTCAATACAAATTCAAAACTTCCATTCTCACCCATATATCCTACACCTTTCATCTTCACATCTTTGATCTTTTACACATCCTAGTTTTCTCTTTTATGGTTCAAACAAGATCACAACACAAGAGGAACATGGAGTTAAATCAAGAAACATCAACCACAAGTGATCTAAGCCAAAACATTCCAGAAATCCAAAACACACCACTTCCAGACCTCACTATCACTACACACGATCCACAAAAAGAGGTCTTGGTGGAAGACATCACACCAACAGAATTAAGTGAGGAAGAAGTTCTTGAGATGCTCAAACAACCAAAACTGCAAAAGTTTCTTCGCGCAATGGCTAAAATAAATCCATCAATTCTCAACACTATTGAGGATGAGCTTCTTGTACCAAATGACCAAAACACCCTTCCGCAATCAACCACTTCCATTGCCACCATAGAACCTACTATCAATGAGGATGATACCCTCTTCAACACACATCAAAACCCACTTTACAACCCACTTGGATTTATCGATACATCTGAGGTTCCTTACCATACCACCTCATCATTTTCCCTTGACACGCAAGTGTCTAGACCTTTGGTACAAGCAAGCTCATCCGAAATAGAGAGACCCTACGGATTTGTCTCTTCATTTGCACAAGAAAATTTTCCACCATTCAAACCATTCACACCTCCCACCACGTCAACACCATATTTTGGTTTAGGGATCCCCCCTTTACCTAAATTTCCACCTTTCCCTAACATAAATCGCCCCATCCAAATCAATTCATCCAACCAAGGGGGTACATCACATCTTTCAAACACACCATCCACATCAAACCAACACATGATAGCTAATCAAAATATGGTCTCTCAAATACCCACTATTTCGCTCATCTCTACCATTCCTACCACTTCACCTAGTCCCACCATTCCTATCACTTCACCCATCCCAAATGCACCTATCACCACATTCACTCCAACCACTACATCCACTATACCTCAAACTTCCACTCCCCCCATCATACCCCTTACATCGCAACCTCCCACCATCGCTCTAAACACATCTCAAACTTCCAACACAATTCCGATCCCACCACCACCACCACTGCGACCAAGCCAAGTAAGCCATTACAATGCTTCATTCAAAGCATACCAACAATTGCTCCAACAATATCAAACAATTCGGCAAACGCCTATAGCCACGCACGCTTCTCAAGCTTCACAGCAAAATCAAGCTCAAACATTGCTGCAACAACAACAAGCACAACAAGCAGCACAAGCCCAAGCTTTGTTGCAACAACAACAACGAGCTGCACAAGCCGCACAAGCCGCTCAAGCTACACAAGCCGCACAAGATACACAAGCTGCTCAAGCTGCACAAGCTGCACAAGCCGCACAAGTTGCTCAAGCTGCACAAGCTGCAAAAGATGCCCAAGATGCCCAAGCACGAGTGCAAGCACAAGCGCAGTACTTTGCACAACAACAAGCAGCCCAACAACTCGCATATCATAAAGCGTTAGAGCAATACTAAGAGCAACAAGAAGCAGCCCAACAAGCCCTAGCTGACCAACAACAAGCATTGTTGGACCAACAACATCAAGCACAACAACAAGCTCTATTAGCGCAACAACAACAAGATCAACAACAAGCGTTGTTGAAGGCATACATGGAACAACAAGCAAACATTCCACCCATTCAAACACCCACTCCACCCCCCCAGAACACCTTCATTCCACCTCCTGATCCACAATTGGATGTCACCGCACAAATAAAATTTCTGTCACAACAAGTGCTTGACCTTCAATCAGGAAAGAAACCAAAACCACAAAAAAACCTATGCCCTTATCCATTTGATAGGAGCGTAGAAATGAAACCATTCCCAAAAGGGTTTGAGATCCCTAAATTTGACAAATATCGCGGAACGGGTAACCCTGAAGATCACATCAGGGAATTTCAAGTACATTGCATGGAGGTGGCTCACGACGAAACGTACTTAATGAGATTATTCCCAAGAAGCTTGGCTGGAAACGCTATTGATTGGTTTTCTCGACTTTCAGGAATCAAAAAATTCCAGGAAATCGTGGATGCCTTCATACATAATTATTCCTTCAACACTCCCATGGAGGTTAGCTTACAGGAATTATCATCTCTCAAACAAGGGAAAAATGAATCATTCGGTGCTTTCTTACAACGATGGCGATCCAAAGCTAATCAAAGCAAGTGGTCCATGCCTGAAGAACAAGTGGGAACTATCATTGCGAATCTTGATGGGCCCTTGGCCTTCCACCTCAAAAGTACAGCGTCTACTTGCCAGGCCATTTAGGAAATCAATACTCCAGACGAAGCGCGCAGGAGAAACTGTCATATCAAGAAGGCCGCTCATCATCCAATTATCATGACAAACCACGAACATGGGCAAAGAATCGTAATGTAACCAATGATGGTGTTGTTGGCGCCAAAGTTGTCATTAGTGCCCCACGGAAGAACAATCCACCATCCCAACAACAACAACACCAAAATACCAATCAAAGCAATCGACAAGTCAATACTGTGGTCCAACCATCCCATAACCAAAACACAAACAACATTGATAATCAGGGAAGACCACAGCGAAACAAGTTCTTTCCCAAGCGAAAATACACACTCCTTGGGGAACCTGCTGAAGCAATCATGAAAAGATTGGTAGATGAAAAATTGATAACGGTCCCTACACATAATAATTATCAAGAACCATCGGTCAAGCCACCATGGTATAATGAGAATTATCTTTGCGACTTCCACAAACTCAAGGGACACATGACAAACAACTGCATGAGGCTCAAAAATCTAATTCAAGACCTCATAGATGACAAAATCATAGATGTGGAAGCACCATCAGGAAACAAAGATCCCAAGATTTACACGAATCCGATGCCGAATCATGGTAACAAAGGAAACAAAGATCAAGACAAAGGAAAAGGGGCTTATAAAAATGTCAACCACACATACGAGGGTGTTGTCGCTTGTTTAGATGAGTTTTGTGGAGTCATCACCATCAAAGGGGCCCAAGCCGATTGTGGAGTCACCACAAGAGGTGGAAAGGTTACGATTGCAGCACCATCCCAACCAAGCAGAAATTCCACATCCAATCCAAGGTCTAACCCTAGTGGCTATAATGTCTTGGATCAATTGAAAAGAACCCCTGCACATATCTCCATCATGGAGTTACTCAAAATCTCATCTGCACACAAAAAGATTCTAGAAGAAGCTTTGGCGTCATCTACTATCCCCGCAGATCTAGATACGGAACAATTCCAAGCTATGGTCGCAAGTATCACCACACCTAACATTCTTACATTTTCTGAACAAGACTTCCCCACACAACCATCTCACAACCGTGCACTTCATC
>VDFB02230328.1:0-19935 GCA_007258455.2 Sequoia sempervirens
AAAAAGCCGTTAGTTAATTTTCTCTGTTTCCCAGTCATTCTGCACCTAAATTTGGGAAAGGGGGGGGTCTGCTATGCTTGTCACTGAGTTCATTAAAATATTTTGTTAGGGCTATTATTTAATCATAAATTGTAAGGAATTGCAGTATTTTTACTCTGTAATTTCCTATCTCTGCTTAGTCATAGCCACTTCAAGTGTAACATTGTAGTGAGGCCCTAGTTTGTCTAAAATGGTGCCAACTAAGTAGCACTCTGGCCACATTGAGTATTTGAAAAGAAACTTGTACGATGATTTGTTAGATCAATTTCTATTATCAACAAATGAGAGAAGGAAATGTTTGGTGTTGATGCGAGGGAAAATCCTAGGGGAGGGGTTGGTGTGTAATAATTCCAACATTGCTGATGCTAGAGTTCCACTCACAGGCTTACAATTGTTCAGATTATGGTATGGACAGAGGAATTTTCCTCATCCTTTTTCAAATGGATGGATGTACGACATGGGAAAGTTGGTTGTTCCAAATGTGTTCCCTAATGTGGACTTACTTAGAGCAGTGGCCAAAAGATATAACCCTATCACATGGGTAATCAAAGATAATGATGGAGGGGTTCTATTGGAAATTAATAGAGATGTTACCCAACAAACTTTTGATTTGAGTGAGCCAAGTGATGACTTGGTTTCTATTAATCTTGAAAAAATGAAGTAGGAGTATACAAAATTCCAATCTCTTTTTAGGGTTAAGCTACTTCCACCTCATCTAGTTAAGGTAGGGGGTTCACAATTTCACATTAGCCCTAGTGACCAGGAACCCTTCAGATTGAATTGTTTTGGAAAGCCTTTCCTGGCTACTTTCTATTCACTATGTCAAATTTTGGGTTTCAGCGTTGGTGCAGTAATGCCAATTGCATACATGTT
Source organism: Sequoia sempervirens (assembly GCA_007258455.2). Lineage (NCBI taxonomy): Eukaryota > Viridiplantae > Streptophyta > Pinopsida > Cupressales > Cupressaceae > Sequoia > Sequoia sempervirens. The sequence continues at coordinate 913 of VDFB02230328.1, forward strand.
CATGGGGGTGCAAATACAACACCCTAACTTCTTTGTAACATATGACTTTGCTTCTTTTTTGATGGAGAGGATAGATGAAGGACTATCGAAGCTGCAGAATGGTGATACTGGTACTCAATTCTTTTGGTATTCCATGTTGATGCATATTTTCTTGTTTAGGAATGTTGATTTCTTTGCTAAGAAGATGAACTTAAGACAATCAATTAATGGAGAAAGATTGTCAGTACAGATATGGGCTACAAATTTGTCTTGTAATAAGGAAAGCACCAGTTATGTGTAATTTGATAATTGTTTTGTTGCAAGATTGAGGGCTAGATTGATGGTAAATGTACCTAGGATCCCTCAGGAACTACATGATTTCCTTAGGCCGAAGGAGAGGAATCCAAAATTAAGGGTTTTACATAACTGGGGTGACATTATCCCATATCCAGTCAGCATTGTCCTGAGAATATATGGATTTCAAGGAACCCCTCACATATTGTCATACAATGTGCCACCAAGACTAGGGTTTGCAGAAGTTATGTGGCAGATGGGGTGTATTCATGAAGATAACCTAACTGGAAAGGGGAAGGGAACATTATTCCCTAATTATATAGTAGTGTCTGACTTTACATTTTCAAAGGGAGGTTGGACACATTTTGAAAAATTCTTTGTTGATTACCATTTGAGATTTGGTCCAAGGCAACAATATGATCCTGAAGGTTTCTTTGCTCTTTTCAGACAAAGAATAAAAGGTGGCAAATTTGGACATGAGTTCAATTTCCCTGAGCACCTGATCAGGAATGAATTTGATTTAAATAGATAGGAATTGAATAAGGAAAAGTGGATAGCTTATAGTAAGCTACTAGATATTGTACATGAAATGGATCCAACATATGATCCATTGATGGAATTAACTCCATACCACAAGAGAATTGATTTTTTAATGAAGAATTTCAAGGAGATAATGGTCACCTTGACAACCAAAAAGATAAATTTAAGGCTAAGTCTAGATATGCAAGGACAAAGTGATATGCCAATTGAAACAAGGCTAGTATGTCAGCCTACAGAAAGGTGGCCCATCTATAGGAGGAAAAGGGATACTGGCAATGATGAGGAAGAAGTAGACAGAAAAGAGGAAAGAAAATAATGAAGGCACCTTCGACTAGACCAAAATTCAAAGTAGCTTCATTTTGGCTCAAAATCATTGAATTAAAATCTTCACCATATGCAGTCCCCATCACCCACCACACGAGCCAAGCCAGGAAAAAATTGATGCATACTTGAGGGATCTTCTGATTGAAATTATTGTTACTGATCCAGGGCATCAGGTTGATACCGTCCCCTCTAAGGTAGAGTAAATTGAAAGGTTCTATCAGATTTGGATATGAAGAAAGGGGTAAGTGTGCGGGATGATGCAAGAATGGAGAGCTTGCAAGGGAGTTCTTAGATGACAGACCATTTGTAAAGAACTCTGTATTCTGGAGATTGGCATGGAGGATGAGGCCCGAGAATATTTATCAAAATGATACAGGAGAGAACTAAGGCGGCAATTGAGATTAGAGAATGATGAGAGTGGTGAGCTAATGGAAGAGTTCAAAAACATCACTCCCTAAAGAAGGAAGACAACAGTGAATCAAGGCTGCCATTTGATTTTGCCTAAATGGGACATCACAGATGTAGTGGCTTTCAGTGCCATTATGAAGTCTAAGAATCCTTTTCAAGATTCTGAAGAAGAAGTTAAGGCAGCATTACAAAACTCTGCCTTCAGTGAAGAATATGAGACCTTGGCAATTTGGGCATTGGCTCCACAAGGAAGAAAGCCAAACATTGTTGATATTAATCCAAATTTCAAAGGAGGATTAATAATAAAGAGGGCTTCAGAGACTACAACAACCGAAGCCACTAGTTTAACTATAAATGTGGCCAAGTTGGCCGAAAAGACTGCTAAAAGGGAGGAGGTTGAAAGACAGAGCCTAATGGAGAAGTATAACATTTTAATTGAAGAGTATAGTAAAATGCAATAGAGGAATGTTGAGCTGCAAACTGAAGTAGAAATGTTCAAGTATAGACATACTGGGGAAACATCTAATGCTCCAGGAACCAACACATCACCTCCCACAACATGGTCAATGCCTCCTACCTATCCAAATGTTTCTATACCAGGGTCTCCCATTCAAAATCCTGCTCTTACCCCTCCTCTAGAACAAGTTGATGAACAAAGAGAGTGCTCTGTTGATCCAACAAAGAGGCAGCTCATGCAAGAAATTGATCAATTATAGACATCACTAAGGGCAAAAGAGGAGGGTTTTCTTTCAAAAGAAAAAGAAATTGTTACTCTTGTTTTGGAGCATTTAAATGAAAAGGTGGATAATAAACTTCCCTCTATACATTCTTCGTATTCTTTGCTATCTGAAGCAATAAATAATATTGATAGGGTTCAGGGGATAGTGATTCTAATAATTCAAAATTGAATCCCTAGAGAAAATAATCTAGATGTTATGACTAAAGCCTCAAGGTTTGATGCAAATAACAGGCCCCAATCATTGAAGCCTACTTATATATTAGTTAAATCATTGCAAAGGTTTTCAAACCTTACGAGATGATCTAAGTAGGAAGATTAGGGAATTGGTAAAGAACTTCAATGATTGGGGTAACAAACTATTACCTGATATAACTGATGAGCATGGGGAAATCAGAACACTCTAACAATGGCAGGATCAAGCAAGTAAAGTCATCAATAATCAAATTAAAATAATTTGTGATGATTCAAATTATGATTGTTGGTAAATTGTATGGATATAAGATTATTATTGGTAGCGGCTCATTTTTGGAATCTTTTAGAAAGAGATGTATCGGTGGCGGTAAAAGTATTTTTCCATATGGTACAAGGTAAAAGAGATGATTGATTTTGACTAGCCAACTGACGAAGAATACCAGAGGTGGGTGGCTAAGTATTTGAATGATGATGAGTAAAAAGAGTGGGCTACCGACAGGTGGCAAATTAGATGTTGCGGTTAAAATGTTTCCAGTTTTGTATGCATGACTTTCTTGGCGTGGGTTTCGCGTGGTTTTTTGTTATTGCATCAACCTTCCTCCATCGACATGATGAATGAGAATATGCTCCAGGATGATTGTTGTTGTAACAATTTTTGAACAAGAATATTTTTCAAGGTGGTGGTTGTTGTAACAAATTATGGAATATCACCAAGTGCTCCAATTGACTGGTGATAGGTGTACTTTCTGGCTGGGTGCTTGTTTACTTCTTCATTTTTTATAAGAAGGATTTCAAGGCTAGAAGTACGGGTTAGCAAGTTAGATAACTTTTGTCGAGTCTAGGTGAAGTTGCAGAGTGAATTGTAAAGTCTGATGGTTTTAGAGAAATGCAATTTAGGTTTTGGAGTCATTATGTAGCGGTTTGAGTTCATAGAGATTTAATGTTATTATACCGGTACTAGCATTTGAGTTGAAATGAAAATTTGAGCTCATGTCTCTCCATTGTACATGCATATCCAAAATTTCAGATGAAATAACTAAAGGTTGTTTATCCATCTCCTTTGTTGTGGCGTGTATGATTCTATTTTAGCTTTAATTCAAGGAATTAATCAAAATGCTTGAATGGGATTATAGGCGGATATGTACTGTATAAGGATTTGATAAGTAGTCCTGGGTTAGAATGCACACTGATGAAATTGGAATGCAATATTGTCAGCGATCTTATATGTGATGTATTAAATCTGTTATAAACCTCTAGATGCTTATGAATTTGACTCCTGCAATGGATATATGGCACTGATCTAAGTTGTAATTATTCATGTAGTTCAGTATTTGTTTGTCTTTGCCTAGAACTTGCTACAAATTGAAAATCATTGACTATCTTATACAATGGATTGTGTTTAGTTATCTCACGCTCTAGATAGTTGATATTGTCTATGAACATCCAATTCTAGTTGATATTATCTTATCGTGTTAAGCTATTAAGTGAGATCATCTGCTATTGTTAATGTTGTTTATAATAATGGTGCAGAGGTTGTAAACACATTAAGGGATCACCCTCCCGGGTCTTACAGAGCTCGAAGTGTATAACACTTTTAAAGTCCTCGTCAGTTGGTCTAGGTCCTTTGAGCTGCCTTTGATTGGAATTGGAAATTCCATAGGTATATTAGAAGACAAGCCTAGTTACATTGTAAAAAGAACCAACATACACGTCAACCACTGAACAACCACCTCTACAACTGAATTTTTAATTTTTTATGATCACATGAAACATAAAACACACTAATTTCAAGGTTGTTAACATCACTATTGAAATATTTTAATTTTTTGACCTTTCAAACATTAAAGTACATCATTAAAATTAATCATGTAATGGCATAAAAATTAAAAATATCATGAATTAATTGTAATGTAACCACATAAGTCAAATATAATTCTATCAAAGAAATTAATATTAAATAGATAATATAATGAAGTAACTTATACATTTCAATGTCATTGATCTTCTTCTTCATCCAACTCTATGTCTATATCATCCCGATCCAATTAGACATTGTAAGGATTGGTCTATCTCATCATCGTGTCATTGATATCAGTTTCAATAATGTCATCATCCACATGGATGTCATCTTCATGAACATTAACTCCTACATCATCATCATTTAGTTCCTCCTCTTCGACATCTTTGTCAGGGACATCATCAACTAACCGTTGATCCTGATCATCATCTACATCATCTTCTAGTTCTTTGGTATCTTATTCTTCCACCACATTATACTTTATCGGCCTTCCTCTTGGATCATGTCTAACAACAAATGACCAACCCAATTTACCCAGAACCTCTGAGTAAAATACCTGCTCACATTGGCTTGGAAGAACCTTAAGGGCTCATTCTGCTTCGCTCAATCAACCTTAGCCATTAACCATGGTAAATCCATTATCATGTTCAATAATAGTTCTCTCAGGATCATTTTCATTCAATTGTAGCCTATACCATAGGACAACAAACAAAATTAATCTGAAGGACTTAAAGTCACACTCAAGTATATCATCCAAAATCCCATAATATCGATTTTCTGAGACTCCTGGATGTATGTCGCTTCTAGATGAAACATTAGTCACCTAAAAGACTGCAGTTATAGCAGAATCACAAGTTTTCTTCATGTCATCCAACATTTTGATTTAAAATTTATAACCATTGCACCACATAGCCTTGTGGTGTTTCACCTGCAATATGTCAGACATGTAAAAATTATTGCAATATCATCAGTTGATAAACATATTTATTCTTAGCTGAATGTATGCAAAGAAAATAATCTCAAGATATATATACATCAATATACTAGAAAATAATTAAATAATATGATGATTAATATATTTATATGTACCTATTTATCTCTTAAACCATATGCTAAATCAATTTCTCTTTGTGTAACATTGGACTCTCCATTACAATGAGCTTCTTTAACCAATGAAGCCACACCTTCCCATGTTAATGTGCGACCAGATTGTTGACATCATTCAATCCATACCATCATCCAATCAAGATTGTTGGCGATGTACAAATGTAGTGCATCCCACTCTCAACCAACTATACCAAAATAAATTGAAATTCACAAATGACGTATAATTAGTTAAATACCACAGTATACGACCTTAATTTATAATTGATGTATATTGAATTAAAAATTAAATAAGTACAATATACATAAAAAGCCATATGTAAATGCATTCCAATTAATCTCCATGACCATCTTATAATTACCTCACTTTCCTTAATCTACCTTTCCCCAACAGGTACTCCCCTTCAAATTTGTTAATGGAGTTGGGATCCCAAATGCGATCTAAATGGATCTTTGCTCCAAAATTAGGAAGATATTCACTAATGTACACCATGATGCGGTATACATGTAATCCCTCACCATAGAACCCTTAGGATGTGCTCTTTGTCTAACAAAGCCTTCAAAATTTCAAGTGCCTCTCAACCATCCACATTAACCTTGTGTGTACAGGTGCACACAATTTAATCTCCTCAACTTGGTGTATGAGGTAGTGTTCTTGTGCATTGAAAAATGTTGAAGGTAGAAACTTTTGCATTTCACACATTAGATGAGAAATTTTTCTCTTCTAATAATTTATATCTTTTTATGGATTTCTTTAGATGATAGCCATCTACAAGTGATTCAAGGCACAAATATATTAACGATATTTAACAAAAATATACAATATATTACATAACAAGTAAAACAAATGGCAATTATAAGATGTATATAGCAAATTAAACAAATCTCACTACTTACCTCATGTATTTTCTAAGATCATATATAGCTTGCTTGACATTGTTGTCAAAGTTGTCTGGGAGAGATAGAGGTAGAATGTACTACAACAATTATAAAATAATATTTTCATTATTTTTCCAAAAGTAGTAAACACAATACACTGAAAAGTACATGCATTATACAAGTCTATATAATATACTAGAATAATTACCTTAATGAAGGAATGTCAATCATGCGTTTTCATCCCTGACCCAAATTCACCTTTCTTTTTTATTATATTATTTATGTTTGCAACGAATCCTGTGGGAAATCAATTTTTTTGTATGACTTCTTTTATATCATTACTTTGCTGCTCTGTTAATAACCAAGGAAGGTCACTTATATTAATTTGGTCTCCATCACTATTCAATTGAATGACATTTTTCATTGCATGATTGGCTTCCTGAATGTCACTACAAATTTTGACAATTTTTTCTTTGTCATGCCTTCCATCCAATATTTTCTATAATGTTTATGTTATATTCTTTCCGATATGCATTGTATCAAACAAATGCACAATTTGTAGCTGCTCATAGTAGGGCAACCTACAAAATTGTCTAGGATAACTTTTCAGTCCCTGTGGAAGCCGACCATTAATGCCTTGATGACCTTCATGAAGCATATAAGTTAAACAAATTAACAATGACAATAATTGTCAATTACAACATGAGTAAACACAACACAATATAAAAATATAAATTCAAAACATATCATATATGATAGATAAACAATTTAATTTTATGTATAACCTTGATGATTAATTCTATTATATTCCAACTTCCATAGGTGAGGTGACATTCTTCATGGTTTTGATGTAGTAACCTCTTTCCCATTGAAAAGATGTTTTTCAGTAGTTTGATACTTATGATTTTTATGGAGGAAGTGCCTATACTCATCAAACACCTGCTTTCCTAAACTTGTTGAATGACGAGATTTCATCTTTGGACCACAAATTGGACATGCAAATTTTCCCTTTGTTTGAAGACCTGCAAGATGATATATAATTGGATTAAATATGTCAATTTTATAATTATATATGAATAGATTATTTTAAAACATTCATGATATCTACTTCATCAAATTAAATATTGTTAAAGTGCAGTTGAATGTTATAACATACCACAAAAATGTGTTAGCCCTGGGGCATCATGAGTTGTCCATACAAGCATTGCATGGAATTGAAATTGTCTTTGTCCTATTGGTCTGGAGATGTCATACATAGTGATGTCATTCCATAACTTTAGTGACTCATCGATAAGAGGCTTGATATATACATTCATGTCTTTCACTTGGTACTTACCTAGTTGAATGAACATAAACATTACATAATTATTATAACTATTTTACTACAATATATATAAATTAATGTACATGACTATTGAATGAAAAAAATATTTCATTATGCAACAAATAAGACAAATGAGATGCTACTACGTTAAATAAAATTGATGTAAAAAATACCTGGAACAATCATTGACAACATTATGTGCTCCCTCTTTATTGACATCCATGGTGGAATGTTATTGATGATAACAAAAATAGGCCACACTGAGTAAATAGATCTCAGCTCTCCAAATGGATTGACACCGTCTGCTCCCAATGAAAGCCTAAGATTATGAGGTTCTTCTTTAAAGTGTGGCCATTTTTCCTCCATGTCCCTAAATGCAGAACCATCTGCAGGCATTTGAAGAATGTCATCTCCACTTCTATATTGTGCATGGTAATCCATCAATTGCGCTAAGCTTTTGCACCTAAATAATCATTACATACGTGGAATAATGGGAATATAATGAAGAACCTTGTGAGGAACCTTTTTTGTTACTTGATCTATTTGATATCTACTAATATGACATTCTAGACATTCTATTGCAAGTTCCTGTTGTTTATGATATATAATATGATCATTGGGACATGCATCTATTGCTTGATACTCCATTCCAATACCTTTCATAATGGCACATAAATCTCGGTATGAGCGAGGTAAAATATTTGATGGTGGTAACAAAAATTCACCAATCAATCTACAACAAAAAATAATTTGTTCATATAAAGAATATTAATGGTACATATTTCATCCTTTATTTACTAGTGATGAACTAACAACAATTCAAATAGATGAAAAAAGATGACATATATGACATACCTTAAAGATGACATAGATGAAATATAGATTGCTATGTTTGATAAACCATTCATAACCTTAAAGTTCAACAACAACAATACAACAGAGAGAAGAGTTGTTTCAGAGCCTTCATAAAGGGGCTCGTATGCCTTGTCAAGTATAGGTAAATCATGAACATCATCAAAGTCATCTTGATCATCATGATCAGCTCTATCACTAAATGTGGCATGGATCAATGTATTCGTACCATCATCTTCAATTGTGTTTTCTGGCGCATGATGATCTTCTTCCATAGGATCATTAACTTCATCTTCGATATTCACAGCTCCATGTTCATCCACTTGCAAAACCACATTCTTCAAGCCGTGATAATCCATATCATCTGCCATAGGGCACCCCACCTTTATAATAATGATAAACACAAATAAACCATGATCATGATCAAGTGATTATATATATATATATATAAAATGTTAAAACAATATAAACATTTACAAATTCAATCAATATAAACACATATAATGAACAACTTACCAATGGATGATAATTATGCCCCCCTTCAATGTGACCATGCTGCCTACAATGTTTCTCAGCTGTTGTGATTAAAAGTTGTCTCCTCTTTAAGCCCTTGCAATTATTGCAAGGAAAATAACATTTCCCATCACCCTTTCTTTTAAATCTAGCCCACAATCTATCAAGTGTCTCTTCATTTTGTTCTGGACTAATATTATTTGACATGATTTTTCTTTGCCAAGCTTGAGTATTTAGATCTTCAAAAAATATCAAATTCACACTCCAATAATTTTTATTCATAGATAGGTAACATAGTCTAATAATTCTGATATTTTACACCAAAAAAATTTGGTATGCAACCACGCCTGCAAAAGAGAAGATAGTCTGAAGTTAATGACCCCAAAAAATACTTTACAATGCTAATTCCAAATCTTATTAAATTTTGATTTTACTATGATTTCCAACCATTAAGACTCCTAAAATCAGAATATTGAACTTGATCACAAAATTCCTACAACAATGGAGGTAGCGAGCTAGTAAGAGCAAGTGACCCATTCCTATGGAGCAATGAGTCGTAATCATCATTGCTAATGTCAATACGGATTTATCCTTTTGGTTAAAGATGCAATGTGTCACTTCTTATGACGAGCTTATCCCTAGGGCCCTCAACATTGAGAGAGCCCTAATAAAAAACAACAGAAGCATTGGTAAGGGCATGATTAGGGTACAAACCCTAGGCCTCTCAGGTAGAAACATAAACAATAACTATAGCAGTTAGTGAGGTTGCAATACCAAAAATATTGAGACATTGTAGGTAATAAAAAATCTTGCAATCTAAAAGATTGTAGCTAACAAGCACACTATGTAGCTTCTTGCGACATTTGTAAGTGATCTCTACGGTAAGAAGAATGAGAGTCACTTGGTCTTGACAATCAAAAGCAGACTAGCAGTGACAAGATAATAAAGCTCAAACCTTGCATAGTAAAGTGGATATTTTAACAGTGAGTTTCCTTACCCCCTTGCTGACCTTAAGGGTTTTCAAATGCTTTTGGTAGTGTTAGACAAGGCAAATGCAATCAGGGAATGACTGTCCAAATGAAGTAACAGTGGTAATCATAGGTTCAATGTTTCTTCTTAGCTATTAATATTGTATAATGGAGGTAGTGGATTGCATGTTTGAGCAGTGTTTTGAGACTTACCAAAGATAGAAAAATAGTGAATAATACCTTGCAGACTGTGAAGTAGTGTCAATAAGGTTGAAGGATCTTAAGAACTACAATACCATGAAATAATGAGTCCCCTGTAGTAAGTAAAATCTATGGGGCATAGTTGATTTTATAGAAAGGATGCTCATGAAAGGAATCTTCGAGTGATAGTGAGTGAGTCGTTTGAGATTGCAGTTGAGGGTGCAATACCCAGTCTTAAAGGAAGTTAGCAAAGCAGTAAATGTGTAAGAAAATTGAATCGTACACAACAAACAATTCACAATGTTATCTTCCATAATGCCTTGAGTTTGAAGACAAAAATCTCATTGTATCCTCATGATGAAAGTGGTGAGCTTAATGGTCAATCATTGGCAACCATGATTTTAAAACATGCTATTGTGCTTATGGAGGAAACATTTTAAGCAAGGCAGTGAGTGGTGGTTTGGAACAATGGCAGGTATGAAGGACTTGCTTTATATGCATACTATGCAGTCTAGCAACACAACATTCTTAGAAGGGTGAAGGTGGATTATGGAACTCAAGTTCTGAGTAAGAAAAGGATTAAACTTAAATCTGAAAATCTATTTAAAGCCATGGTCATGAAGATATTAAAGATGTCACATGCAAAAACCCTAGTAGGCTGGAGTAATGAATACAGTGCCAAAGAGGATAGTGTACTAGGGAAGATTTGGGAGATCTCCACATTATCTAATTATAGGGAAATAAATCATTTATTTATTTTTTAATTAAAAGAAATCATTCTAAACCCTATATGGGATACATTGATACTTCCAAAACCTCGGAAGGAATTTGATTAATACAAAATATATGTCAAGTAACATTCATAAGGTTTAGAAAATTTGATCACACTCTAGAATAGCCCATTAAATATGGGTTGTGCTTGAATGCACTACATAATTGATATAACACAACCACTCTGTATATCAACCAGAGTTATAGGCTCTTTATTGCAGCAAGAGGTAATCACTCTTCGATCATGCTATAATTATATCCTATCCTGTTAAACTTTAGACAACTTGAATGCATCCAATGATGATTGACACCTATATTATACAACCTGAATTAACTACATTATATGAGTGCCTCCATTTCTATCACAACATAGCCACATTAAACTTGGGCCACATATGAATGCATCCTATATTTGTTATAACACAACTGTGCCACATGACCAATAGAGTTATGGATCACATAATTACAGTCACAAGAATCTGTTCCTCTGTTGTGATCTTATGGTGATTCCACACAACAAAATCTAGACATGAAATTCTCAAAATCCTTAACCTCTAAAAATTAAATCTAACGAGATGTTGCTTTAAAATATAATTTTCAAACCCGGAACTACAAATCTGACTTCACAACTGAATTCTGCAAAAAGAGAATGACTACCCTCAACCTGGTGATATCTTCTTGATTTTTTTCTAATTTTTCCCAAGAAAATCATCCTTAGTTCTCCACAAACTGTCTCAAGTAGAGCAAAACACTGTCACAATAAATTAGGCGTGAACTCACTTTTCTTTATGTCGGCCACAATTTGATTTTTTTTAATTTTTCATGTTTGTCGAAAATTCGATGAAAATAATAGTTGACATTTTGATGAACCCCAGGTTCGTAGAAATTTCGACGAACGTTGGGGATAAACTTTCAAAAAATTGGAAATTACACATCAAATTTTACAAGCACCCGATGAACATCGAGTTTTACATATTTTGTTGGACAGTTTCGTCATATTTTACAGTCAAATGTATTAGTGGTACGACCAGACAACTAAAGAGACAAGGTCAAACCTAGGAAAACAAGCTAACGTCCTAGCTAACAACCACTAAAGGTCTAAAATGATGGTATTAAGTAAATAAAACATTCTCTACTATGATAAAGTAAAAATGCGAGAGTTAGGGTGGCAAGAATGATCTCACAAAGAATTTTTTTGGCTAGCTAGCTCTCCAAAAGAACGTCCACCTACACACAAAGAGGAGGAAAAATTTTGGGTGGCTGTTGAGGCAGGCCCTCGTTTAAGTGTTTCCACCTCCACGAACATCGAAGAAAATGAGTATGATAAAAAAAGTATTGTAATGAAGAACACTAAAACACTACAAAACAATAAATATACTTACTCAACCAAGTAATAGAGGAGAGGAATGGGAAGCTTACCACCTCCACCAAGAGCACTCAAGGTTGATGGAGGAGAGAATGAGAGTTCTCGAGCCTCTCCTACAATGGCGTTGTCCCAAACTTGCTCTATTGAAGTAATGGAGTGAAGGAGTGCAAAAGTGTTACTAGAATGCTTGGGAATGTAAAAAGTGAGTGCAAGAGTGTGAAGAAGTTGATCTGAAAGCTTGGAAGAAGTTGAAATACATGTAGAAGGAGGGAATTTGAAGGAGAGATGAAGAAAATGGCCATATTTCGGTTTGTTGGCTAAAAGGGGCATTACAAGTTGACTGCCAATGAAAAGTGTAAGCCTCTGTAGGTTCAACTGCAAGAATCTGCCAAGGATATAAGCGCGTTACGAAGATGTCTATGTGCCATGTGGGTATCCCCAACATAAATTCCCCCACCGATGCTCAAAACAAGTGCCAGGTGGAATGAAAGTAGTGGGCTTAGGTTGAATTAAGCCTCTGAACTTGGTCCTCTAAAGTGGAGAGAGGCAAAAGAGGAATTTGCATAAGGGGTGCAAATTCACTCCTATGCATTTTTCCCCCACTTTAGCGAGCATGAATACTGATGAGTGCTTCGGTAAAATAGATCGAATAATGAATAAATCTAGAAATGTAAACCTAAACCATTAAGGAAGTAGACCATGATCTGATGATCCTGAGGGTGCAGGGAAAACGAAGGAATCCATAGCTTCTTAGAACTATGAAGCTTAAAAAATAAAACATCTCATAGGCCCTTGGACCTACAAGGAGGGGTAACCCCCAAGATCTCTTGCATGAAGGAATCCCCATGAAGTAAGCACCTTATAGGACCATAGACTTGCAAGGTAGGTGTCCCCCAAGAACTCTCACATGGAGGATACCCGGAAAGCATCCCCCAAGATCTCTCATGTGGAGGAAGCAAGGAAAGCGCCCTACAAACTTGCAAACCTAAAGGGAAGGTATTCTCCAAGATATCTTGCATGAAATGCCAGGGAGATAGCCCTAGAAACTGTGAGACCCTATAGGGAAGGTAACCCCATGATGTCACATGGAAGCCTAAGTAGGCAGTCTAGGGCATAGTTTGATTTACTATAGAAGGATAACTCATGAAAGAGGAATCTTCAAGTGATAGTGGGGTGAGTGGTTTGGTCTGAGTTGAGGGGTGCAATACCCAGGTCTTAAGGAAGTTAGCAAAGCATTAAATATGTAAAATCGAATTGTACCTGTAAGAACAATTCACAATGTTATCACCCTATAATACCCTTAGGTTTGAAGACAAAAATCTCATTGTATCTTCATGATGAAAGTGGTGACATTAATGGTCAATCACTGGCAACCATGATTTTAAAACATGCTATTGTGCTTATGGAGGAAATATTTTAAGCAAGGAAGTGAGTGGTGGTTTGGAACAATAGATGAAGGACTTCTTTGTATATGCATCTTGTCTGATCTAGCTTAAGACGGCGTTCTTAGAAGAGAGATTGAGAAGGTAAAGTATGGAACTCAAGAGTTCTGAGTGAAAGGATTAAAGAAAATATGAAGATCTATTTAGAAGCCATGGTCATGAAGATATTAAAGATGTCATGCAAAAACCTAGTAGCTGGAGTAATGAATCTGATTGCCAAAGAGGGATAGTGTGGTGATTTAAAGATCTCCACATTATCTAATTACAAGGAAATACATCATTTATTTATTTTTTAATTAAAGAAATCATTCTAAACCCTATATAGGATACATTGATACTTCAAAAGCCTCTGAAGGAATTTCAGATTATGCAAATATATGTCAAGTAACATTCATAAGGTTTAGAAAATTTTGATCACACTCTAGAATAGCCCATTAAATATGGGTTGTTCTTGAATGCACTACATAATTGATATAACACAACCACTCTGCATATCAACCAGAGTTATAGGCTCTTTATTGCAGCAAGAGGTAATCACTCTTCGATCATGCTATAATTACATCCTAACATGTTAAAATTGAGACAACTTGAATACACCCAATGATGATTGGCACCTACATTATACAACCTGAATTAACTACATTATATGAGTGCCTCCATTTCTATCACAACATAGCCACATTAAACTTGGGTCACACATGAATGCATCTTGTATTTGTTATAGCACAACTGTGCCACATGACCAATAGAGTTATGGATCACATAATTACGGTCACAAGAATCTGTTCCTTGGTTGTGATCTTATGGTGATTCCACACAACAAGAATAGACGCTGAAATTCTCAAAACCCTTAACCTCTAAAAATTAGAAATCTGATGAATGTTGCTTTAAAATATAATTTTCAAACACGGAACTACAAATTTGACTTCTGGCCAGATGCAAAGACAATGACTATGCCACTCAACTTTGGTGATATCTTCTTGATTTTTTTCTAATAATTTTTCCAAGAAATCATCCTTAGTTCTCCACAAGCGGCCGAAGTGAGAGAGAAAACCTTGTCCCGCGATAAATTAATTGTGAACTCACTTTTCTTTATGCTCTGACCTAATTTGATTTTTAATTTTTCATGTTTGTCAAAAATTCATTAAATAATAGTTGGTATTTGATGAACCCGGGGTTGATGAAATTCGTGACGTCCGGGGATAAACTTTCAAAAATTGAAATTACACATCAAATTTTACAAGCACCCAGATGAACATCAATTTTACATATTTTGTTGGGCAGTTTAAGTCATATTTTGTAGTGAAATGTATTAGTGAGAATGCGACTAGACAACTAAAGAGACAAGGTCAAACCTAGGAAAACAAGCTAACATCCTAGCTAACTACCACTAAAGGTCCAAAATGATGCTATTAAGTAAACAAAACATTCTCTACTATGATAAAGTAAAAATGCGAGCGTTAGGGTGCCAAGAATGATCTCACAAAGAATTTTTTTAGCCTTCAAGCTCTCAAAGAATAATCCACCTACACCTGAAGGGAGGAAAAATGTTGGGTGGTTGTATAGGGGTTTGTCTCAATCAGACCCCCATTTAGGTGTTTCACCTCCATGGACAGCCAAGAAAGCGAGTATGATAAAGAAAATAATGTAATGAAGAACACTAAAACACTACAAAATAGTAAATGTGCTTACTCTACCAAGTAATAGAGAAGGGGAATGGGAAGCTTACCACCTCCCACCAAGGCACTCAGCGGGTTAGTGGAGGGAAATGAGGAGTTCTTGAAGGAGCCTGCTCTCACAATGGTGTTGTCCCAAACTTGCTTTACTAAAGTGGTGGAGTGAAGGAGTGCAAAAGTGTTACTAGAATGCTTGGGAATGTAAAAAGTGAGTGCAAGAGTGTGAAGAAGTTGATCTGAAAGCTTGGAAGAAGTTGAAATACATGTAGAAGGAGGGAATTTGAAGGAGAGATGAATAAAATGGCCATATTCCGGTTGGTTGGCCAAAAGGGGCGTTACAAGTTGACTGCTAATGAAAAGTGTAAGCCTCTGTAGGTTCAACTGCAAGAATCTGCCAAGGACATAAGTGTGTTACGAAGATGTCTATGTGCCATGTGGGTATCCCCAACATAAATTCCCCCACTGATGCTCAAAACAAGTGCCAGGTGGAATGAAAGTAGTGGGCTTAGGTTGAATTAAGCCTCTGAACTTGGTCCTCTAAAGTGGAGAGAGGCAAAAGAGGAATTTGCATAAGGGGTGCAAATTCACTCCTATGCATTTTTCCCCCACTTTAGTGAGCATGAATACTGATGAGTGCTTCGGTAAAATAGATCGAATAATGAATAAAGTTAGAAATGTAAACCTAAACCATTGAGGAAGTAGACCATGATCTTACGAGCCTGAGGGTGCAGGGAAAACGAAGGAATCCATAGCTTCTTAGAACTATGAAGCTAAAGAAATAAAGCATCTCATAGGCCCATGGACCTACAAGGAGGCAACCCCCAAGATCTCTCACATGGAGGAAGCCCCATGAAGTAAGCACCTTATAGGCCCACAGACCTGCAAGGAAGGTGTCCCCCAAGAACTCTCACATGGAGGATACTCGAGAAGTGTCCCCCAAGATCTCTCACATGGAGGAAGCCATGAAAGCGTCCTATAGACCCACAGACCTATAGGGAAGGTATTCTCCAAGATATCTTGCATGAAGAATACCCAAGGAATCACCCTAGAAACTCATAGACCTATAGGGAAGGTAACCCCCATGATCTGTCACATGGAGGAAACCTAAGAAAGTTCCCTATAGACCTGCAAACCTATAGGGGAGCCACCCCCAAGATCTCTCGCATCGAGGAAGCTCAAAGGAAGTGCCCTATAGGCTCTCAAACCTCCATGGAGGTATCCCCCAAGATCTCTCACATGGAGGAAACCTAAGAAAGTGCACTCTGCAGAGTTAGGAAGCGGCCATGTAGGCGAGTAGGTAGATAGTCGCGCAGACCGTGAACATTTGGAAGACTTTCAAAAGGGTCCCTTGGGAACTCATTGTGAAGAAGGGGTCCACTCAAGGGATGCATAGTTCAAAAGGAGAGGTGATCCCACAATACTGGTTTACAATTTTTGGCCAAATTGGACAGTGAAATAATTTTTTCTAACTAAATCTTCACTTTCGGGCACCTATAGCAGCTAAACCATGAGGAATTTGAACATGATGCAAACTAGTGATTTGTGAAATTTTTTTGCAGATTCTGAATAAATTTTTTTTCAAAATTCTTGGAATTAAATTGCACTTCTTTTTCCATCTCCTTTGAAAACTAGTTTTTTTTAGTAAACAACATTTTTAAGGAGTGACGCTCACCGTATAACACATAACCTTTTTCCATGAAGGATAAAATTCTATTTTTTTTTAATTTATATTTGTAACTATGATATCTAGTGCTTCCAATTGGTTTCATAGTGTTTTATTGAATATTTTTTTCTTAGTCAAGTTTTGAAGTTAAATCAATTACAATTTAGACATAGGCGGACCGTATAACACATTTTTTTTTGTATGTATCGAAATTCAAATTTCTTTTGTTGGATCAAGGACTTCAATATCTAGTGCACTCATATTTTTCAATTTTTTTTTATAATCTTCTATTTCTCCACATGTGCAGAACAGAGAGCTTGATTTTCGGTGAAAAACTTACATTCACAAGAAATAAAAAATAAATATAATAATAAAATTAAATTTATTTAAAATTATACTTTTTGGGAAAATTATAATAAGGACTACATACTTACAAAAATTAAATTTAAAAAAAAATCATTTTATCCCCCACAACGTAAATCAAAAGTGGTTTTTTATCAACATTTTGATAGGTGTAAAGGAGACTTTGTTATAGGTATGGTTTAAAACAAGCAGGGTTCTATCCAAGGGTGTTTGATCTAAAGTGGTTTGATCAAACCCTCTTCAATTGGAATCCTTTAAATGAAACTTTTAAAGGCTTAAATCATTATATTTTCTAAAAATATGTGATTTTAGCAAAAATCAGGATCTCCCAGAAATTGTAAACCGGCTTTGTGGAATCACCTGAAGATATTTTATTTCTCAAATTGATCCATCATCAAGGGATCCTTTTGAAAGATGTTCACTTCATAAAGGAATTCGAAATGAAGAATATTCCTCCACGCGAGGGGAAGGTCAAAGTTGTTCCCGCTTCAGAGGAAGGTTTCTAAGTCCTTTCTTTATGAACCCCTTGATGAAGGAAACATGTTCCGTTAGGGTTCCAAGTTGAGAATGTGATTCTGAAGAAAGATTTGCAAAGGTTTTCTAGAAAAGATTCATTGGAAACAGATACATTTTCTAAAAATTGAAATGTTGAAGAAAAGTGTTGTCACACATGAGAGGAACAACTCAAGCAAAGAAGTGAAAGATAAAGGGAAGGCAAACAAGAAAAACACAAACAAAGGACATAGGGGAAGCCTGATATTTTGAGGTTAGAACCACTCATATATATATATATATGTATAATAATAGTATATAAATGAACTGTCATCAACCCCCTACTATATCAGACCATGTGAAGAATGCACGAGAGAACAAAGTAAAAATTAAAAAAATGGGTCAACATGGGAGGGAAGCCTAAATGCCCCCAACGCTTTGCACCGATAGGGGTGACAGGGTCATCTAGGCACACATAGCATGAGCACGGGGGAACACATCACAAAACACACACACACAAGATCAAGAAGAGGCCTCCTTGTAACACTGATCGACCAAGAGGTCGTCCGCTTCCCATTCTAGATCATTGTAGGGGAAGGGGGATGAGCTTGCAGTGGTGGGATGTTAAGAGGAGGAGCATCTGACCCTCCCACAACAAGGGCCAAGGAACAAGGCCCCGCAAGGTCTTCTTCGCCAAGCTCTTGTGGAGATAGGGTCATCAATTTTGCGAAGATTGATGACAAGGCGAGAACTTTATCCATGGAGTTAAACATGCACCCCACAGGAGCATCATGTTTAACTTTAGTGGACAGGGTAGGTTGCACCTGAGATTCACCACTAGGCTCACCGAATGACTCAAGAGTGGTGATGAACTTAGGGGAAGCTGGGACTGGTTTCATCACTAGGTTAGAACAAGTCAGCATGGGACCACCTTGTGAAGAAGTTGGGTTCCTCTTACGTCCTTTACTACTAGAAGGACCACACTCCACCTTTTTCTTCATCGAAGGAGATGAATTCCTCATAGATGAGGCTAGAGGTGTGGATGAAGAGGAGGAAAGAACTGCAGTGGATACTATATCAATGGATTTATTTTGAGGATTAGATTCAAGTTATCAAATCAATGCGAAAGATAAAA
>VDFB02230329.1:0-10705 GCA_007258455.2 Sequoia sempervirens
TATAGCAACATTTATACAAGGTGTAATTGCAAGTTGACAATTGTAAGTAATGGTCTATTTTGGCATGCAAGATGGAGTGGGAGTACAAATATAATTTTATTTATTTATTTCTCTCAAAATAGAGTGTTTAGATTTGGTTCTCTATATATTTTTAGGTTTTACACATTTTGGGTATCTCATTTTCATCATATAGAAACTGCCAAATTTTGTTTGGACATTTGTGTTCATACAAATATCTTAAGTGGATGAAAACCTATTAGAAATTGGAATCAAGGGATGAAAAGGAATTGTTTGAAAGATAAATTTCACTTAATATTTGATTGTATCTTAACTTTTTAAAGAAATTTAGTGTTTGTTTGTGTTATGTTGATTGCAGGCTACAAGTAAAGTTTGTGTGCAAGTGGATTTTCAATGTTTGGTGTAGTTTGTTGTAGATTGTTTAATGTTGTTTATTTTTATTTTCTATATATTCTCCAAGTGTTGAAGGCATTTTTTCAAATTGGAAACCAATGGTGAAGTTTCAATATGTTTGCTATAATACATGTTACTGTGCTAGTTTTAGTGAAGTTTATGAGGTTTGGTTTTAAGTATTTGGTGTGGATTTTTTTATTTTGTTTATGATCAGTTTGATGTTGTAGTATATAATTATTTTTTAATATTTTTGTCTTTGTGATTAGTCTAGGTGTTGGGGAATTTCATCTTTCACCTTGGAGTCAATTAGAGTTAGTAGAGTGGTATGAGTTTTGTAGTTTCAAGTATTTGTTTAATTTGATATAAAATGGACAAAAAAATTTAAAATGTACATTTTCAACCCTTTAAAATAAAAGTTCTTACAATAAAAAATTCATCTTTCAAAATTAATAAATTCAAGTATAATTAATTTTAAAATATTTATGAATACTTAATAATAAAAATAAATGTAGACAAACATAAGAGAACATGAATAAACACTCCAAATATAGCGAAGGGGATCTTAGTCACATTTGACAAAGACAATTTGGCATAGTGGAATAGAAAAACTAATCTTATTCCTCCATAGAGGAGTCAATGGTGGGAAACGATCTCCGATAATCATCCACCTCCCTGCTATCCTTTCTTTAATAAATTTTATACTCAATGCATATATTAAATTGTATCATGGTAATTATAGGTGAACCATTACTAGCATACATATATTAAATATTAATATATGTATTAAATATGTTGAGAGTTATCATTCTCTAATTTTCTTTTTTAATTGATTTATCTTTGTCATCAAATGTTTGATTTCTCTTTGTGATCAAAAGTATTATTTATTTATTTATTTGTTCTTTTAGTTTATGCAAATATTTGAATTTATTTATTTATTTGTTCTTTTTGTTTCATCAAATCTCTTTGATTTGATTTTTTCATTTCATCAAATCTCTTTGATGTGATTTTTGTGTTTCATCAAATTTCTTTTATTTGATTTTTTGTTTCATCAAATCTCTTTTATTTGATATTTTTGTTTCATCAAATCTACTGTAGTTGCACATGACTTCCACCTACTTGTCATTTTAAATATAACTTTAAGAACTTTACACAGATTGTTGGATGCCACTGTAGATGCCTCTCGGCGTAACAAGATACAATTAACTATTTATTTTAATTTTATACATATAATCAATTCTTACATATTAGTTTCACTATTTATTGGTATGGGTAAATAGTGTAAATTAAATATCATAGTTATAGCTAAAATCAAAATATAATTCATAATAATTTAATTATCTATTTAAATATTATGAAACCATGGATTTGATTAAATATTTATTTTTTTATCATTTCACTATTCACACTTTAACATAGGTTTTCTATCAAGTAGGCAATGTTTTTCTAGTGTGTCAAATTATGTGATAATTTATCAAGGTTCAACTATGTATTTTATTATTAAAATTCATTGGTCCTTATTTCATGAGTAGTGGTTCACAAGAACCAATCTCTCATGATCATGAATGGTCATCACTCATGGCATTTAGGTAATTCTCACAAGGTTGAAGCTACATCAAGACTTCTTGAGAGGTCACCCATCCAAATACTACTCTAACTCAAGAATGCTTAGCCATGATCTTTTCCACAAGATCAATAGAACTTAGCTTACTACCCCAATTTGAATAAACCTTAAAAACTATTGTGCCTTATGAATTGTTTATTATAGAACTCCTAAGTGAAAAGTTAAATGTTTTTATGAAACTCCTTATGTTAAAAGAAACTTGATAGCATCCACTTTTATGAGATTATTCTCAACTCACTTCCTCCAACCACATGTTTAGAACATGTCTTGATGGTTATTAAATTTTTTTACTTAGATTATGTTGTACAATAGGGTTTTTTATTTATTTTATTACTTCCAATTTCTATATTTGTTATATCACATGTTCCTTCCATGTTACCCTAAATAGAAAAATGTTGTCTACATACACTGTATCACATGCATATATGAACTTCCACAAAACATGATTCATTAAATATATAAATATGTTTAATAAACTACATAAACTAAAAAAAGAAGAGCACACCATTCATACAAACCTTTACCCTTACACCATTCATACAAACCTTTACTATTGAAACTAGTTTTCCACATGTCCTTCATTTTCACCTTTTGATGTCCTAATTTCAAATCCAATTTTATAGAATAATTCAAGCATGTTATTATTAGTATAGCAAGTAACCTATCCTCAAGAAAGGATGTTGATTATTAATATCGATCTATTGAGTGAATTTTAATCTATGTACATCCTCCAAGAGTTATATTTCTCCAAGTACCAGGACATATCACACCCCACTCTAAGAAATATTGAAGTTGTTTTACCTTATTACTCTTAACCAATAATTGTCTATATAATCCGATATTGGGTAGAGGGTATTTGAGAAGAAAATGAATCTCATTCTCTCACTCTCTCTTATGATTAAACTAATTATATAAAAAATAAAAATAAATAACATTTAAAAAATTATTTTAACCCTTATTCTTGTTGCTATGTGATATTGAACAAATGTCAATATCACTAGATCTTTCTTATCTTTTAAAAGTAGAAGATAATTTTGATTTTATATATATGAGGTTAAGTTATTGGTTATTAATTATAACAAATATTTTCTTCTTATTTTGGCGTCCCTTAAAAATAAATTTGAATCCATTATTGACACATCAACCAACTTGTATACCCTTATGCTGAGTATAACATCTCACACATATAAATCTATTAATTTATCTATAGATTTATCATTTATAAGAAATTATTTAAAATTTCACTTAGTAAATTGATTTTTTGTACTCTTATCAACCCAAACCAATGGATAGGAATAAGGATTATCATACATTTCAAATCAATATTCTTAACTAATTTTGTTAAATTTTGAATGCATTGAGAATTGATGTCTATGAGTTCTCGTACCCTTGTTTACTTCACTTCACAAATGTTAGCCATGAACATATTTGAGTACTCCTTCAACCAATTTGGTACAAATCAAGGTTTCATATTCTAACACTTATTATATGTGTGATCATCAATCTTGAAATTTGAATAATGGTTTCTTTAGTATTTTCCATAATATATTTCATCATTGGTCTTCTTTCCTTTCCAATTTATAAATGGTTTACGTTTTTTCCTTAGGTTTTTACTTATCCTATTGTCCCTTTTTAGAATATTTAGATCTTCCACCTTTCCTTTTCTATCAATTAATGTAATTTTCTAACATATAAGCCTCATGTTAATTAGTTTTATTGGTTATGAAAACCTTCCTTTGAGTATTGGTATGCAATTAACCAAGATACTTAGTGATGCAGTTATGGGCAGGTTCCCTTACCAGGTAGTCCAACCATGCAACCATAAACTCAAAACAAAAGTGAAATTCATTAAATTACTTAGTTTAATTGATTCCATTTCATATTAAAATATTATTTTATTATAACACAAAAAGTATTCTCTATTCTATCTCTCTTATGATCTATCAATGTCCTACCTTCATAGTATTCTCTCCTTCAAACTATATATACTTTATGCATGGTAGTTTCTACATTCATGGTGTTTGTAACCATCAATATTTATTTCTATACATGTTAGGCCTTTTCTTCTTGGCTAAAAATCTCTCTAAAATGAAGACAATGGTTCCTTTTACACTTCAAGCCTTAGGAAGTTCAATGGTTTGAGATTTGGTAATTACAAAATTGAATTGTTGTAAAAATATCAAAGTGCAAATGCAAACCAAAAATTTACAACTTTTGGATGACCCCCAAATTCTCGCAAGGTGTAGATGTGGATTAAATTTGGAAAATACAAATGCAAGCCAAAACTCTACAAGTGTAGATGCAAAAAAAATCACAATTGGAAACTGAATCACACAATTCCACTTTAGGTTCAATTGGATGACACTTTTCCACAATACATATAGGATGATATCATCGAATGTCATGTTGATGTCATGAGAAGAACTATTCATTAGAACCACTTTTTTTCCTTGTTTAGGTTCAACTCACTAAGGTTTATCCACAAATTTTGTTGGCCACAAAAACCCTACAAACATTCAGTTGCATATAAAAGTCCTACAAGAGATTAATGAGGCCATAATTTCCATAATATCTAGATGAAGATAAAAAAACTACAAGTTTGGATGCAAACCAAGAACCCAAAAATATTTAGATGGATTTGAAATATATACATGGTCATTTTATGTCACATTTCCTACAAACCACTTGGATGTTGAATCCTTGCAAGGCATAAAAACTCAATGGAACATGTTTCAAAAATAATGTGTAGATCACTTGCAATTTCCCACAATTCGAAATGGATCTTAATTTTTTTTGTAAGAATTTAGATGCACATGGAATCCATGTATATATATGTCTAGTAGCATGAAAATGTATCCAAACTAGACCATACTAATCTGGATGGCCATTAGAACCATGCATATGGATGGGACCCTTCATCACACATGTAGATGAATCTCAAATCTCCACATGGATACAAGTTAGTCAATTTTCATATTTTCTACACCAAACTAAAAATGGAAATACCCATTTGGACCTTCTACTAGATGGATTCTTCACTTGGTTGAATTTATCTAAAAAATCTTGTAGAAGTAGACTAAAAAAATCCTACTAAAATACACTCCAAAACTAAATTGAAATTGAACTAAAATTGAAAGCTAACCTACTTTTTTTTTTTGTCAATGAAAGCTTACCTATGGACCCAAATTCTTTTACATTAAACACATTAGGCAAGATATTTTTGAGCATAGATCAAAAATGGATATAAGTTGTAGGAATACCCTTTCAAGTTGTAAACAACTTGTAACATACTCCTATAATGTAATAGGTACCTTGTAATATTTTTCCTTCTTTCTTTTCTTTCAACATTTGGTAGGAACAAATCATTTCTTCTACTTCCAATTTTTTTCTAGAAAATTTTCTTCACTTGTGGACCCTTTTATACTAAGTACTTACCTACTCCTCCAAAATATTTTCCACATTATCTTTTTTATAATTAATTCATCATAACATGTACTCCTCCTCTGGGATTATCTCCTTCCCTTTCCTCCTTGTCGCGGCATAAACCCACTCTTTTCCATCCATGTCAACAAAATCATCCCTATCCACTTTTTTCCTAACCACTAAATCCTACAAAATTATTTTCATCACAAATATTTAAAGAGGAAATCAAAAGGTTTCCATTTTCTCCTCCTTGCCTATTTCTTCTTCACTCTATACTTCTTTTTAACATTCCCATATGCTTGCAATTAGAATGTGATGGGTAGTTAGGTTAGTTTAATCAGGATTAGATTAGCTTAATGGTGCTTAGATTATTTTGACCAATTTGACTCAAATATTTTGATTTATTTAAATCAAAGAGGGATGGAATATGCATTTGGATTTTAATTAAATAAAGTTTGGTTTATTTAATTAAAAGGTTGATGTGAGACTTTTATTTATTTAATTTAAATGACTAACCTTAGGAATGAATTAAATAGTCCTAATTTACTTGGTGAATGGATGAGCTTGATTAATTTAATGAGCGGATGCATAATGCTAATTTTGGATGTCTACATTTTGCCCTCTTTGGAAGCAGTATACTTGTTGTGTTGGTTCAAAAATAAACTTCATTGTGATCAAAATTCAAAAATTTCTATTTTTTTGGATGCCCAATGAGAAAAGAAGTACAACTGGTACATTTGCCTCGAGAGATCCCGGCGAAAGATTCCATTTGGGGGTTGATCTGTGATAAAGAAAGGATTCAAAATGGATGGTTATGAGTGATGAAGTGCAAATGAGATGATTTTTAAGATGTAGAATAACAAATCTATATTATCCTAAACAACTAAATGATGATATAATGTAAGTTAATGAGATGAATGATGTGATATGCTATGATTATGGAATGGTAGTTCACGAGATGCTTAGACTACTTGAATCTATTTTATGATGATGATGCAAATGCAATGCATGTGTGAAATGATAAAATTGTTTTACCTATTATGTATATGATATAGATGATATGGTATCTTGTGATTTTCTGGATCACGGGGATGGATCTCATCGGTGATGATGATAAACTACTCCTAGCGTGTAAGTCACGGAGAAGACAGAAATTAGATGATGACAAGAGGATCAACAAGTTCATGGGAAGTCTGGCAGAGACTTTATCTAGAGATGATGATGATGATAGATGATGATAGATGGATGATTTTCTTATCAAGGATTAGGATTTTAAAAGAGCTACTTACCTTATGTTTTATTACACATGCAGATACAATGCATCAAGGTATAAAGAACCGGGATGGTGTTGTACCTAGTGCGATGGACTTTGACTCAACAAACAGATAGGAGTATTCTTGTTCACTCTTGACATACAGAAACCTTGCTAGGACATACCCTAACTCAAAGCAAATGTCCATGGGATTATTTTACAAGAACATCCAACAAGCTATGATTAAAAGATAATGATAAGTTGCCCCATTCTATCTCTCTAAAATGTCACCGTTTGGATATCATCGAGGAGTCCTTGGAATGGCGCAATAAATTAATCAAAAGAAAGATCAAGTATGCAAACAAGCCAATGTTCTTCATACCTTGACCAAGGGATTAATGTTTGATAGAGGATAAGATCCAGGTGATATCAAAATAATTACTTATTATTAGAAGCGATATATCCTAGGACATGCATTGTATAGGATGATGATAGGTTGATAAGTTGATTGATAGGCTATTGATATGAGGTTGATTGACATGTTTGAAAATGATCAAGAGTTTGATTTTGTTTTGAAGTTTTGTTGTTTCGATTTTGATTTTGCAATTGAAGCTTGCTTTTGTTGATTGCTATGATTGTTTCTGTTTGTGTTGCCAAAGGATGAAGGTGTGATCAATTTGTATGGATGATTGATTATTGCGGTACAGCGAGATGAGGAGCAGATGAATTTTTTTCAAATATTTGGATGTTTTTAGCGTTTGAAATGTTTTATTTATTTTAGTGTTTTGAGATTTTTACAAATGTTTGATTTTTTGAATTTTCGCGATGTTTTGGATTTTGCATTTTGGAATGTTTTTAGTTTGTGTTTTGAATATTTTGGATTTTATCTTTTATTTACTCTTATGTTGTATATATATATATATATATATATATATATATATATATATATATATATATATATATTCCATCTAATTATATATTTTATTCTTCTTCTCTTATTTTTGCCAAATCTTGCTCCCAATTTCTTTCTTTTCCTCGTACTTATCTACCATATAATATTTGTCATTAAGTATTTGATGGCTGTGATTAAATTTCAAATGCAAATCTGCCAAATTGACGGCTGCAAGCACCAGCAAATATTACAAAACAACACCAATCTGCCGTCTATTTTTTATTACTGTCTTCCAAAATCAATCAAAACCCCTGAATGGAAGTAGAAAGGAATTAAATCACGTACAAATAAAAACAGTTAGCAATATTTCCCCTCTCTTTCTTTTGAACAGCAATTACATAGCCTACCGTGTTTGATATCCAAAAGAATATGGAGCTTTCAAAGCTCTCATCTAATTCTTTTTCACCAAAAATTCTATTGCCTGCACAGCAAACTACCAACGTCCCATTGCTTTGATTAAATCAGCAAAACAAAAATAAAACAGCAAGGTATTAACAACTCCATGCATTATTTATTATGCACTTTTGAAGTTCATCACTACAGCTGCAATCCACGCACTTGTAATAACTCCATTTCCCACGCCATGCCTCTTTTCTGCAATTTCTTTCTTTTTTCTTAACTGCTTCCTTTCTTCCCACCTATCTTGGCAATTAAGAATTAACACTAAAAACTGTTTCTTGATTTACTCTCTCATAACTAACTTAAATCTGATTTTATCCTCCTTTCCACACGGGTATGCAAACCAAAATTTAGCACCATAAACAGCAAATAAAAATCAAACCAAAATTTTAAAAGCTCCTGCGTCAGTATTCATCTATACATATATTCTTAGTTATGGCGTATATTTATTTATCAATCATATTTTTATATACATTTATATATTGACACACACAAACACATATACATATGCTTTTTAATATAGTTGAAGGTTTCATATAGGTCTGTAGATAGGTCTGTAGAGATATATTCCAATATAATAACATGGATATTGGTATATCTCTATACATATGGATACAAATATTTACTTATGATGATATAGATCTATATACATTTATATTTTCTTTTTTCTCCCCTTCATGTTTACCAGTATATTTTCATACTCATATTTATTCATTTATATTTATTAATTGATTAAATTTTACCAATTTTTAATTATCATATTATATCCTTGTTAATTTTTCATCCCTTGAAATTAATTCTCTTCTCTCTTAATCCTTCTTCCTCACATTTCTCTTTCATTCTCTATTTCTCTTATCGCTTCATTCTCTACACTCTTTTTTTAAGATTGTGTCTATAATCCAATTCTTCATTTTCCTCTTCTAGATGATGGGTTGTTGAGTGTAATCCATGTTAGAGATTATAATCCCAACTAACCCAGCTCTGTGTGCTGAGCATTTAAAACCAAAGTTTCTCACCGACATTCTAGATGACTCTACTACCAACTTCCCACCAACCCTCATTTCTCACCTTTGTCTACTGTTTTTGTATTCTGGAAAAATCTAAAGACCTCAATATGATTATAAATAGAATGTAATGTAAGGGCTATTTACTCTCTTCTGGGAGTTCAGCTCCATAGAGCTGATAGAGATAAGAAGACGAGTCTGTATGTAGTTTTGAGTTTGTAAAATGATATGAAGAATTCAATCATGCCTGATAGTTATAGAGCTGCAGCTCAATCAATAGATGTAATGTTCTATTTTGTTTAATATAAATCTGTCTCTGTTTTGCTGCTCCCCTGGTTCCTACAAGTGGTATCAGAGCCGATGGTACATGATCTAGAGGAACCTAGAGAGGCAGATGAATATGAGAGTGTGTTGGTATGAAGACAAAGCCTTCGATTGCAGAAAAAGAAGGCTGCGAGTAGCCATAGAAAGAGATCTAGGCGCTACCAGGGGAGGTTAATCACTGAAGTTGCAGAAGACAAGAAGATTGTCAGAAGTCAATTGAAGAAGCTGCAAACTTTGAAAAAAGTGTGAAACCAGAGAAGGCCACTGTCCAAGCATAGCAGTAAGAGTGATGGAGTGTCCAAGGATAACATCAACTAGTTATTGGCATCGGTTGGAGGAAATCAATTTCTAAAAAGTATTGCAATCTGAAGAGAAGTCACTGTGTATGTTGAAGCCGTGCCAGAAGCCCTAAGGAGTTTTCTAAAAGCTGCAGCTAAAGTCTAGTGTATGTTGTGCCACCTTCTCAAGAAGAAAATTGTAGCCAAGTGAAGAAATGAAGCTTGTATTTGTTGCCGATACAAGAGGAATAGATGGTGTAGTGGCCAACGATGCAAAGGTCACAGTTTTTCTAAGATGCACCCAGTAAGCAGGTCGTAGAACAGAGAAAAAGCCAGCCAAGGAGGTTGTTACAGAAGAGTTCAAAGGTAGCCATCGAAGTTGTCAAAGTAAAGAGAATCGTGAAAGCCGGTAAAAGCCGTGAGGAAAAAGGTCGCAGAAGTAAAGTGATAGACTGCCAAATCAATAGTAAAAGGAGTGTGAAGTTGTTCAAGATTGGAATAAAATGCTAATCAAAATAGTGGACCGAGGAGGAAGAAACTGTCAAAGTACAACCGTAGCTGTTACATGAAAGAAAGTTTGAGGAGCTTGTATGGGAAACTGTTTAAGGTGTGAGAGAGTCAAATTGTGTAGAAGAGCATATTTAAAATCTATTTAAAGAGGAGTTGATAAGTGAGATTAGGAAATCAAAGGAGGATACCAGTTGTGTGATATTTTGAAATATAAGTGAAGCCCTTAATGGATTAAGGAAGAAATATTGTTAAATGCCGCAACATTCTATTTTTGTATGAAAGCAATGTATGAGGCCAATGGAGCTCATTAAAACTAGGATCCCTGAGCACCTGCAGAGTGACTCTATGGGAGGTGTTGATAAAACAAGTGAATCACACCTGAATCTACAATGGACTGGTAACCAAGAGGGCTAGAGCTATGGTTAGAGCATCCCACCTGCAACATGGGATTTCCTAGATTTGATTGCTAGATCTAGAAGATTTTAGATGTCGTAGCATCAGTGAAAGAGATTGAGAATGTAATGAGAATTC
>VDFB02230332.1:0-13378 GCA_007258455.2 Sequoia sempervirens
AATGAGTGTGATTTCCCCTATAGAGGTGCCACATGGCCAAACAACTACAAGCTCGAGTTGAGGAAGATGTCCTTAAGGAGTCTTTGAGGGATGGAATGCGTTTCTTAAAAGGTTGTAAAGGGCTTGAGCAGCGCCAATGGAGGCCTTTTTTAAGAGGAAGGATCTTAGAGATTTGCAGGATGTTCCCTCAATATAAGGAAAGGATGCCCAGGAGATCAGTGATGGTTAGGTTTGTGAAGCGGAAAGGAAACTCACCTTAGCTTGGTTGAAGCTCTGGATATTTGTTTGGCAGTACCCATTCAATTTGAAAACTGGCACAAATGGGTCAACTCAAGATTCAGTTTCTTCATCACAAATCTTGTGGGCTCTTAATAGCACAGGGTTTAGGACCCACATTTTTGGCAAGGGTGGTGATGAGAAGAAGAATGGAGGTAGAGATCAGTGTGGGTGGCCTTGCGAAACACATGTCTACCAAGGGAACCATCGGGATTTTTGAGAAGCAAGATGTCAAGGAAGGGGAGTTGTTTGTTTGATTCAATCTCCTTGGTGAAAGAAATGCAAGGAGCTAATCTATTTAGGTGGGCATGGAATTCTTCCAATTTTTCCAAGCCATGAGGCCAACAAACGTTGGTGTCATCAACGTAGTGCTTCCACCACCTTGGTTTGAGTGGGAAGGAGTGAAGAGCCAGTTCTTTGAAGTGCTCCATGTAAAGATTTGCAATGACAGGAGAAAGGGGAGAGCCCATGGCCACACCATCAACTTGCTCATAGATAACACCTTGGAAGGAGAAAAAAGTGGATCTTAAGCATAATTTGACCAAAGTGGCAACCTCCTCACTAGTTTTACGTTTAACAATTTCAATGGAGTCAGGTAAAGGGACTTTGGTGAAAAGAGAGACTACATCAAAACTCACCAAAATATCACTACTCTCTAATCTTTTTTCTTTGACAAATTGGATGAAATGAGAAGAATTTTTGATGGAGTCAGAATTTCCTATGTGAGGAGTTAAAAGCTTGGAAAGGGAAGAAGCAAGATTATAAGTTGGGGATCCCATGGTGTCAACAATGGATCTCAAAGGGATACCGGCTTTATGAAATTTAGGCATGCCGTAAATGCGCGGGGTTACTTCCTTGCTTGGTGTGAGATGCTTTTTGGTTGTCTCATCAAAAGAGGAGAGAGCCACCAAGGACTTGACTCTTTTGCAAATTTTGGAGCAAGGATTGTGAGAAAGGGTTTTGTAGCTATTGGTATCAGAAAGGAGAACAAGCATTTTTGCAATATAGTCTTGCTTGTTCATAACAACAAGGGCTTTACCTTTATCCGCTTTTGAGAGGACAATATCCTTATTGTTTAATAATTTATTGAAGGCATGCAACTCAGCTTTTGGGATGTTACGTCTAGGAGGTCTAGCATGCCTTAAGGCTACAACACAATCTTGCCTCACTTCCTCGGCAACATCCACTGGAAGAGACCAAATGGCATTTTCAATTTCTACAAGGAAGTCTATATGTGGGATATCATGAGGAGAGAGAGCAAATCCTATCCCTCTTTTTAGAACTTTGATGGCTAGGGGATCTAAGTTAGCGGTGGAAATATTTACCACTAACTTAGAATCCCAATCATGAATCGGAGGCTAATTGAGGGAGTCGGGGGGTTGGTGGGAAATACAAGAAGTTTGGAGAGAAGAATGTGGAGGAGGACAGACAATTTGAGCCAATGATAAGGGGGAAGAAAGCTGATGGGATGGGGTCAACTGGAAAATACGGCTGGCATGGGCAGCACGGGTGGAGACCGCTAAATGGGGAGGAGTCTCAACAATTATGAGAGGCAGGTTCAGAGAGGAGATTGAACATTGAGGAGAAGAGGCCGAGGTAGGAGAAGTAGGCCTGCAAGCTATGAGGGGAAGGCTCAAGGGAAGGCCAGATCCAATGAATTGCTTTCATCATCATTAATGCAATGGTCAGTAAGAAGGTGAAGAGAAGCATCGGCCAAGGAGGAGGATGTACCTGTAGCCATTGGGAACAAGCCGTTGCTCAAAGGATGAGGTTGGAAAGCCAAGTTCTCACAGGACTGGTTTAGCTATGGCGAAATTCTTTTTATATTATTTCCTGTTGACTCCACTGGCAACAAAATTGTTGTTTCTTCATGCGAAGCTATTGTTTCCTCGTGCAAAGACAGAGAGGAGAAATGAGAGGCAGCGACGAGACCAAGAGCTGGAGTGCAATGATGACGCGAACTCCTCCAGAACTAATTTTGCAGAATCTAGGAAGGAGGGTGACTGAGGGATGCTCTATTATCTGCTGCCTGCTGTGACAACGGTTTGAATGCATTCGTTCCCACACTCTCCCATAAATAAGTTTCCATACGTAGTCGAGAGTTCTTTTCCTCATATGAGACCTGAGAGGAGAATGGGGAATGAGATACATGAAGGAAAGGAGTGCTTGAATTGTGATAAGAGACAGAGCGAGTGGAGGAAGGAGAATGAGGAGATGGGTTACGAGGAGGAGAGACAGCAGGAAAGGTGGGAAGTGAAGGTGGTGAATTGGAGGGGCGAGATTTCCGCTGCAGAGCAAAAAAAAATTATTTTACCTTCTAATGCATTCTTGTTGTATGCCAATGGCTCTGGCCTGAGATGAGATATCCAGATGAATCCAAACATCAGGATGAAGTGAATTATCGATCTCAAGATGCAAGGGGAGAAGTCTCGAGTTCAGAAGATTGATCGACGATCTGAGAGATTTTATGGTTGACCTGAGAAGCGACATGCCCACTTTGATGAAAATGTGCTTTGTGCTGAAGCTCCATAGGTGGTGGGTGACTCTGAAAATGGAGGGGATGAGTCTGGAATCTCTACATCTTTTTAGAAATTCTAGGTCTGCAACCTTCTTTGCAAGTTTGATCCTTAGCAACTCAAATTGCTTTGATTTAAAACACAGTTCCCTCCCATGAAGGGTATCAATTAAAGATATCACATTTACACAATCCATATTTATTATTGCTAGATGACTTATGGATTTGATTATGTAAGAGTTTTGCATCAACGTTTCGGATCACACTCCGTGATCCATCATCAGGATAGTTAAGAGCTCAAGGAGAAAAATGATAAGTTGCAGACCAAGAACTAACTAAAAAGACCAAGGGGAGGGATGAGGGGCACATAAAATGAAAAATAAGAAGCTATCAAATAGACTCCTAGGACCAAAAGGATAAAAAAGAAACAAGAGAAAAAATAAAAATCAAAAGAAAACAAAAGGAAATAAAATAAAATAAAATTGTCCAAACAATAGAAATTTCTAAATTCTTTTTTAAAAAAGACAAAAACACAAAGAAAATTTGAAAGGGTCCACTAATGAGAAACAAATAAAAAACCCCTATAATAAGAGACAAATGAAATTGGAGTATATATATATATATATATAGAGAGAGAGAGAGAGAGAAAAGCTTAAATAAATAAATAATAATGCATATATACTATTTATTTATAAGAAACAAAAGAAGTTAGGAATATATATATTATTATATACCACACTAAATATAATTCAACAATTGAATAAAGAAATAAAGAATAATATTTATATATATCTATGAAAAAACACACATTATATATGTATATATATATATACATACACACACAGGCCCACACACACACACATATATTTATATAAAAGAAACAAAAGAAATTAGAAATATGTATAGTATTAGATATCAAAGTGAATATAAATAAACAATAGAATAAATAAATAATGTATATTATTTATATATATCTATGAAAAACACACACCAATAAAGAATAAAGGACTAAACACCCAAACAAGGTTTAAAAGATACACTAGGGAGAAAAATAATTGAAATAAATAAAAGAACTTGATGAAGGGTGGTGGTGGAGTCCTTCTTGGCACCCTATGTTAGCCAACCTAAGAACCCATCAATTGCCCACCCCTCATTAGTCCTTTCACCTCGGCTTTATCCTTCCCTTTCTGCCCCGAACCCCCCCTTCTCTGTTTTCCTTTTTTGTGCATCTTCTCGTCCCTTTCTTTGTGTTTTCCTAGTTCTTTTTGTGGGTGTTCTTGGTCTTATTTTTGGCCTTTTTCTTTTCTCTCCTTCCTTCTGATTGGTGTTCCTTTCCCTCTTTCATAGGAAGGTTTGTGGTTTATTCGTGTGCTTGTTTTACCCTCTTTTTAGATTGTTCTCAATTGTATTCTTTGAATCTATTATTGTCCATCCTTCTCTTTTAATTTTATTTCCATTTTGGAACTTGGATATTTATTTGCCTTTTTAACCTACTTTCTAGCCTCTCCCTTTTTTCATTTGTTCATTTTATAATTTTATTTAATCAATCAAGTTCTTTTATTTCTTTCAATTATTTTTCTCCCTAGTGTATCTTTTAAACCTTGTTTGGGTGTTTAGTCCTTTATTCTTTATTGGTGTGTGTTTTTCATAGATATATATAAATAATATACATTATTTATTTATTCTATTGTTTATTTATATTCACTTTGATATCTAATACTATACATATTTCTAATTTCTTTTGTTTCTTTTATATATATGTCTGTGTGTGTGTGTGTGTGTATACATATATAATGTGTGTTTTTTCATAGATATATATAAATATTATTCTTTATTTCTTTATTCAATTGTTGAATTATATTCAGTGTGGTATATAATAATATATATATTCCTAACTTCTTTTGTTTCTTATAAATAAATAGTATATATGCATTATTATTTATTTATTTAAGCTTTTCTCTCTCTATCTCTCTCTCTCTCTATATATATATATATACTCCAATTTCATTTGTCTCTTATTATAGGGGTTTTTTATTTGTTTCTCATTAGTGGCCCCTTTCAAATTTTCTTTGTGTTTTTGTCTTTTTTAAAAAAGACTTTAGAAATTTCTATTGTTTGGACAATTTTACACACATATATATTTCCTTTTGTTTTCTTCTGATTTTCTTTTTTCTCTTGTTTCTTTTTTATCCTTTTGGTCCTAGGAGTCTATTTGATAGCTTCTTGTTTTTTGTTTTATGTGCCCCTCATCCCTCCCCTTGGTATTTTTAGTTAGTTCTTGGTCTGCAACTTATCATTTTTCTCCTTGAGCTCTCAACTATCCTGATGATGGATCACAGAGTGTGATCCGAAATATTGATGCAAAAACTCTTACACAATCAAATCCAAAAGTCATCTAGCAATAATCAATATGGATTGTGGAAATGTGATATCTTTAAGTGATACCCTTCATGGGAGGGAACTGTGTTTTAAATCAAAGCAATTTGAGTTGCTAAGGATCAAACTTGCAAAGAAGGTTGCAGACCTAGCATTTCTAAAAAGATGTAGAGATTCTAGACTCATCCCCTCCTTTTCCAAAGTCACCCACCACCTATGGAGCTTCAGCACAAAGCACATTTTCATCAAAGGGGGCATGTCGCTTCTCAGGTCAACCATAAAATCTCTCAGATCATCGATCAATCTTCTCAACTCGAGACTTCTCCCCTTGCATCTTGAGATCGCTAATTCGCTTCATCCTGATCTTTGGATTCATCTGGATATCTCATCCCAGGCCAGAGCCATTGGCAGACAGCAAGAATGCATTAGAAGGCAAAAGAAAAAAAAAATTGCTCTGCGGCGGAAATCTCGCTCCTCCAATTCACCACCTTCACTTCCCACCTTTCCTGCTGTCTCTCCTCCTCGTAACCCATCTCCTCATTCTCCTTCCTCCACTCGCTCTGTCTCTTCTCACAATTCGAGCACTCCTTTCCTTCATGTATCTCATTCCCCATTCTCCTCTCAAGTCTCATATGAGGCAAAAAACTCTCGGCTACGTATGGAAACTTCTTTATGGGAGAGTGTGGGAATGAATGCATTCAAACCGTTGTCACAGCAGGCAGAAAATAATAGAGCGTCCCTCAGTCACCCTCCTTCCTAGATTCTACAAAATTAGTTCTGGAGGAGTTCGCGTCATCATTGCACTCCAGCTCTTGGTCTCATCGCTGCCTCTCATTTCTCCTCTCTGTCTTCACATGAGAAAACAACAGCTTCGCATGAAGAAACAACAATTTTGTTGCCAGTGGAGACAACAAGAAATAATATACAGAGAATTTTGCCATAGCTGAACCAGTCTTGTGAGAACTTGGCTTT
Organism: Sequoia sempervirens; assembly: GCA_007258455.2. Lineage (NCBI taxonomy): Eukaryota > Viridiplantae > Streptophyta > Pinopsida > Cupressales > Cupressaceae > Sequoia > Sequoia sempervirens. Next base: position 6,140 of record VDFB02230332.1, read on the forward strand.
CCAACCTCGTCCTTCGAGCAACGGCTTGTTCCCAATGGCTACAGGTACATCCTCCTCCTTGGCCGATGCTTCTCTTCACCTTCTTATTGACCATTGCATTAATGATGATGAAAGCAATTCATTGGATCGGACCTTCCCTCGAGCCCTTCCCCTCATAGCTTGCAGTCCTACTTCTCCTACCTCGGCCTCTTCTCCTCAATGTTCAATCTCCTCTCTGAACCTGCCTCTCATAATTCCTGAGACTCCTCCCCATTCAGTGGTCTCCACCTATGCTCCCCGTGCCAGCCGTATTTTCCAGTCGACCCCATCCCATCAACTTTCTTCCCCCTTATCATTGGCTCAGAATTTTTGTCCTCCTCCGCATTCTTCTATCCAAACTTCTTGTATTTCCCACCAACCCCCTGACTCCCTCAATCAGCCTCCGATTCATGATTGGGATTCTAAGTTAGTGGTAAATATTTCCACCGCTAACTTAGATCCCCTGGCCATCAAAGTTCTGAAAAGAGGGATAGGATTTTCTCTCCCTCCTCATGATATCTCGCATATAGACTTCTTTATAGAAATTGAAAATGCCATTCGGTCTCTTCTGGTGGATGTTGTCAAGGAAGTGAGGCAAGATTGTGCTATAGCCTTAAGGCATGCCAAACCTCCTAGACGTAACATCCCAAAAGCCGAGTTGCATGCCTTCAATAAATTATTAAACAATAAGGATATTGTCCTCTGCAAAGCAAATAAAGGTAATGCCCTTGTTGTTATGAACAAGCAAGACTATATTGTAAAAATGCTTGTTCTCCTTTCTGATACCAATAGCTACAAAACCCTTTCTCACAATCCTTGCTCCAAAATTTGAAAAAGATTCAAGTCCTTGGTGGCTCTCTCCTCTTTTGATGAGACAACCAAAAAGCATCTCACACCAAGCAAGGAAGTAACCCTGCGCATTTACGGCGCGCCTAAAATTCATAAAGCTGGTATCCCTTTGAGACCCATTGTTGACACCATGGGATCCCCAACTTATAATCTTGCTTCTTTCCTTTCCAAGCTTTTAACTCCTCACATAGGAAATTCTGACTCCTTCATCAAAAATTCTTCTCATTTCATCCAATTTGTCAAAGAAAAAAAATTAGAGAGCAGTGATATTCTGGTGAGTTTTGATGTAGTCTCTCTTTTCACCAAAGTCCCTTTACCTGACTCCATTGAAATTTTCAAACGTAAAACTAGTGAGGAGGTTGCCACTTTGGTCGAATTATGCTTAAGATCCACTTTTTTCTCCTTCCAAGGTGTTATCTATGAGCAAGTTGATGGCGTGGCCATGGGCTTTCCCCTTTCTCCTGTCATTGCAAATCTTTACATGGAGCACTTCGAAGAAATGGCTCTTCACTCCTTCCCGCTCAAGCCAAGGTGGTGGAAGCGCTACGTTGATGACACCAACGTTTGTTGGCCTCATGGCTTGGAAAAATTGGAAGAATGCCATGCCCACCTAAATAGATTAGCTCCTTGCATTTCTTTCACCAAGGAGATTGAATCAAACAACCAAATCCCCTTCCTTGACATCTTGCTTCTCAAAAATCCTGATGGTTCCCTTGGTAGACGTGTGTTTTGCAAGGCCACCCACACTGATCTCTACCTCCATTCTTCTTCTCATCACCACCCTTTCCAAAAAAGTGGGGTCCTTAAAACCCTAGCATTAAGAGCCCACAAGATTTGTGATGAAGAAAACTTGAATCTTGAGTTGACCCATTTGCGCCAAGTTTTCAAATTGAATGGGTACTCAAGCAAACAAATATCCAGAGCCTTCAACCAAGCTAAGGCTAGTTTCCTTTCCGTCTCCAAACCTAACCATCGCCGTGATCTCCCGGGGGCATCCCTTCCTTATATTGAGGGAATATCCCAAAAAATCTCTAAGATCCTCCTTAAAAAAGGCCTCCATTGCGCGTTCAAGCCCTTTACAACCTTAAGAAATCATATCCCATCCCTCAAAGACTCCAAGGACATCTTCCTCAACTCATGAGTTTATAAGGTTGTTTTCTCATGTGGCACTCCTTATATAGGGGAAACTGGCCACTCATTTAGCACCAGAATCAAAGAGCATAGTGCTAACATTAGACATGAGTGTGTTGTCAAATCTGCCCTAGTCGACCACTCCTCTACTACCAAACACCATATATGTTTGGAAAACACCAAAATCTTGTTCAAAGAGGACAATTTCTTCAAGAGAAAACTCAAAGAAGCCATTGAAATCAACAATCACCCATTGAACCTCAATCATGATGAAGGGTGGAGGTTGAGTCCTTCTTGGCACCCTATGTTAGCCAACCTAAGAACCCGTCAATTTCCCACCCCTCATTAGTCCTTTCACCTCCGCTCTATCCTTCCCTTTCTACCCCGAACCCCCCCTTCTCTGTTTTCCTTTTTTGTGCATCTTCTCGTCCCTTTCTTTGTGTTTTCCTAGTTCTTTTTGTGGGTGTTCTTGGTCTTATTTTTGGCCTTTTTCTTTTCTCTCCTTCCTTCTGATTGGTGTTCCTTTCCCTCTTTCATAGGAAGGTTTGTGGTTTATTCGTGTGCTTGTTTTACCCTCTTTTTAGATTGTTCTCAATTGTATTCTTTGAATCTATTATTGTCCATCCTTCTCTTTTAATTTTATTTTCGTTTTGGAACTTGGATATTTATTTGCCTTTTTAACCTACTTTCTAGCCTCTCCCTTTTCTCGTTTGTTCATTTTCTAATTTTATTTAATCAATTAATTTCTTTTATTTCTTTCAATTATTTTTCTCCCTAGTGTATCTTTTAAACCTTGTTTGGGTGTTTAGTCCTTTATTCTTTATTGGTGTGTGTTTTTCATAGATATATATAAATAATATACATTATTTATTTATTCTATTGTTTATTTATATTCACCTTGATATCTAATACTATACATATTTCTAATTTCTTTTGTTTCTTATATATATATATGTGTGTGTGTGTGTGTGTGTATACATATATAATGTGTGTTTTTTCATAGATATATATAAATATTATTCTTTATTTCTTTATTCAATTGTTGAATTATATTCATTGTGGTATATAATAATATATATATTCCTAACTTCTTTTGTTTCTTGTAAATAAATAGTATATATGCATTATTATTTATTTATTTAAGCTTTTCTCTCTCTATCTCTCTCTCTCTCTATATATATATACTCCAATTTCATTTGTCTCTTATTATAGGGGTTTTTTTATTTGTTTCTCATTAGTGGCCCCTTTCAAATTTTCTTTGTGTTTTTGTGTTTTTTAAAAAAGAATTTAGAAATTTCTATTGTTTGGACAATTTTATTTTATTTTATTTCCTTTTGTTTTCTTCTGATTTTTCTTTTTTCTCTTGTTTCTTTTTTATCCTTTTGGTCCTAGGAGTCTATTTGATAGCTTCTTGTTTTTCGTTTTATGTGCCCCTCATCCCTCCCCTTGGTCTTTTTAGTTAGTTCTTGGTCTGCAACTTATCATTTTTCTCCTTGAGCTCTCAACTATCCTGATGATGGATCAAGGAGTGTGATCTGAAACATTGATGCAAAAACTCTTACAGAATCAAATCCAGAAGTCATCTAGCAAAAATACAACTTATCATCAATATTAAATTCATATCAATACCATAGAATATTATTTAATACCACACTAAGCCATAACTAATAAGCCCTTGCCATGTTTTTTAAATAAAATAAATAAATAACTATCCATTCTCTCATTTTTAAATAGGAAAAGCATGATTTTGAATAGGTCATGAATAATTCATATTTACAACAAGAATACTATTGAGAAAAAAAATCCAAAAATTTTTGAGTAAAATTTAGTGAACCAACCCACTCAAATCCTTTACAAGTAGCTCTTAATTTTCTATGTTTCCAAAAATATGCTTGCAATTTTGTGACAAACTATAAAGAGAGGTGTTTGGATTAAGGTGTCTCAACCTTAGTGAGTCTCATGATTAATTTATTAATTATTTTCCCCTAAGTTGTTGGTTTAATTTATTAAATGCAATAATATTTATTTCCAAATTGCTAAGTCACTTTGTGAGACCCAACAGGGAGTTGGCATCCTACATGCAAGGTGTGGAAAAGAAAAATTGTAGCACAAGTCACATGGGCACTCCATTAGGAAAAGAAAATTGTTTCTACATCAAAAATGGGTGCCATGTTGACATGTGGCAATTTATTTTGGAAATAAGTATTGGTAGGATCGACTTGTGTGCTAATTTATCTCTTTGAAAAAGTGGAAGCAAGGAAAGGTGACACTTGTCATCTTGAGGCATGTTTGAGAATTGAAAATTATAAAAACCTCTAGGAGGGGCACCCTTATGCTTTGTGTCATGTCTGTTAACTTGTTGAAAAAATCTTTGAAGGTAAACTTGTTTAACGGAAATTGAGTTGTCACTTGGAATGACTAGGAGTCGTGGGTGAGTTATATTTTGGTAGTAAATCTGATTTTCTCTATGGGGTACCTAGCATGCAAGGTTTCTTAGTTTTTGGAGCTGCAAGCCTTCCATGTGCTTGCATGTTGTTTCATGTTGGTGCATGTACATGCATGTTTGACAGGTTGCTAATTGGGTCACTTGGGACTCATGCATGTTGTTGATTTTCAATTTGCATGCATGCAAAGACTAGGAGATTGGCACATAGCAAAAATAAACGCCCATGTATGAGATGTATTTATTCATTCCTTTGTGCATTTTTTGTGGAGAGCTTGATTATATCTTTTGAGATGTCATTATGATGTCGGATTCACTCTAGATTTGTATCACACTGAAACTACACCTACAAGAGCATAAACTGTGTATATTGTATATCATTTTCTTATTACAGTAATATAATTGATCTGTGCTTTGGCGTGTGGGATTTTTTTGAAAGGGTTTTCCCACGTAAATTTTGTGTTATGTGTTTTAATGGTTTAAATCTGAAATAACTTAAGTGCATGTGTATTATTAAAGAAACTATAAAAGTAAATGATTTGAAACAAAGTTTTGCAACCTCTTCCCTGATTGATTTTCATTAGGGAAGCATTTCCACACTTAGCTTTTTTTCAATTGGTATCAGAGCCTGGCTAGATTTGTAATCCTTAGTGGGTTAGAATGGTTTTTTGTGCTTATCTAGATTCAGTGGGATTTCTTGCAAAGAGAACTTTGTGATCTTGTTTTTAGTTTTAAGATGGCAAGCACATTTGAAAGAATAGAGATGGAGAAATTCAATGGCAGCAATTTTGTTTTGTGGAAACTCAAAATGGAGGATATGCTCATAGACTGAGATCTATGGGCTACAATATCGAGTACAAAACCAGCAGAAACCTCCTAATATGATTGGGATTTAATGGATCTAAAATCCAAGGGTCTGATAAGACTCTATTTGGCTGTTTTTTTTCTCTTGAATGTCCATGAGGAAAAGACAACAACTAGTCATTGGAAGAAGCTTGTTGACATTTATCAAGGGAAATATTTGGTGAATAAGATTTTATCGAGAAATAAGTTGTATTGTTTGAGGATGGAGGAAATGGGATCATTTTCTAATCACTTGAATGTATTCAATATGTTAGTGGCTCAATTGGGTTTTCTTGGTGTGAAGATTGATGACGAGGACTATTGCATGTTACTACTATGTTCTTTTTCAAACTAGTGGGACCACCTAGTGATGGCTATTGGAAGCACAAAAACCACTTTCAAGATGGAAGATGTGGTTGCTTCATTATTGTCTAAAGAGATGTGGAGGAAGTCTTTTGAGATAGTCAAGGAGGCCTTGTTGGTTCATGGTAGATCAAAGGATAAAGGAAAGAAAAAGGAAAATAATTCTAAGTCCAAGTCTTCAAGGAGATCTAAGTTTCCCAATAAAAAATCCAAGGCTAAATGCTTGAACTATGTGAAATCTAGACATTTTCAGAAAGACTACAAAGAGGAGAAAAAGAAGAAAAGTGATAAATCTAATTCTGAATCCTTGTGTGAATATGCAGATGCATTTTTTATAGTCTTGGCAATGCATGCATCACAAATGTGTGGTTGATTGACTCAAGTGCTTCTTTCCACATGACCTCTCACAGAGGTTGGTTCTCAAAGTATGAAGAGTATGATGGTAGGAAGGTGTATCTGGGTGATTACTCTCACCTAGAAGAGTCAAGATTTGATTTCATGATGGTAGATTGAGGGGATTCATGGTGTACTACATATCCCTAGTTTGGCATGAAACCTACTTCCAGTGAGTAAGTTGGGTGATGTGGGAGTGTAGGTTATTTTCTCAAGTAGCAGATGCAAGATGACCAAATGTGTTATGGAGGTTGCTAAGGGTGTACAAATTGGCACTGTGTATGAGCTAGATGCATGCACAATTCAGTGCAATAGTGCTTCTATGAATTCCAAGAAAAAAGATTCAGATTCTTCATCCTCACCATTAGATCGAGTAGAGAAGAAGACAGTCGTGTCTACATTTTATGGTCATGCTTTCTAGGTACCTAAGGGTTCCAATGCTTTGGAGATGAATCTCCCATCAAAGAAAAAAAATTTATGGCACCAAAGGCTTGGCCATATTGGTGAGAAGGGTCTTAGAGCCATAGAAAATAAAAGCCTTATTAAAGGCATTAATTATTGTAAAATCAAGTTTAATTTTTGCGAACATTGTATATATGGAAAACAACATCGTGTTTCATTTTATTCTAGTTCTCACAAATATTCTAGGTTAACTTTAGATTATCTGCATTATGGTGTGCTTGGTCTAGTTAATGTTCCTTCATTGTCTATATTTGTGTATTTTTTCTCATTCATAGATGACTATTCTAGAAGGAAATTTTTGTACTTCTTCAAAAGTAAATCTGAAGTTTTCAACCGGTTTAAGAAGTTCAATTCCTTGTTTGAAAATCAAACTGGTAGAAAATCAAATAATTGAGGATAAATAGTGATGGTGAGTTTTGTTTTGTAGGATTTGATTGGTTCTATAAGGACCATGGGATTAAGAGACACAAGACAAATCCATACACCCATGGAAAAATAGAGTTGTAGAGCAGACGAATAGAATGTTGATGGAGAGGGCTAGGAGTCATCACCATGAGACCACATTTCTTTGAGGCATTTTCTTTAAACAATTCATTATCTTGTCTATATTATTGCTTACTATTATGCTTTGTTAGATTCTTTCCAAGCATCCATAGCTTGTTCAAAAGCACTTGTTTTAGGATTTTAGCCATAGCAGAAAGGAAATTAAATGTTTGATAGAATGCTTTGATAGATAT
>VDFB02230334.1:0-13525 GCA_007258455.2 Sequoia sempervirens
ATTATAATTTTGCAAGATTACACCGTTGGAAGTTGTGGAATTAGGTAATATCTCGGAGTTCAGTATTGTAAATTTGCAAGTATATCGTCAAAGTGAAATTAATTGGGAGAAACCATAAAAAGGCGCAACTATATTGGTATGTCTATACTATCGCTTTTTCTTGGGCAATCAATTCAATTATTATTTTGATTGAATATTGCAGATGGGATATGTTTCAGCCCCACCATTTGGGCACTAGTTGTCGTTAACTATTGTATTTACGTCTTTAAAAAGTTTGTAGTGGTCTTAGTGGCTGGCCCATAATGCCTGTTTTTCTTCCACGGGAAAAGAACCACAGTTGGGTTTTTCTAATTATCGTCAAACATTTGATGTAGGATATCAGGAGCCTCTTTACTTTTATGTTGATACAGTAACGCAACACCAAGGAATGGTATCAACACAAATATTTACCACAGATCAGCCATGGAAACATATTCCTCAGGTTTCAAATGGACTAGCTGGAACTGCACAAATTCCATCATCTCAGCAAGGGTCAGTACGACCATTGATTAGCCTAATAGAAAAGGAACCACCCTCTAGGCATGTCTCAAGCCAGTTTGAATATATTTGTCATATTCCCTCGCCTACACACCTACCTCCCTAACTATATTTTGTATACCAAGATATTATATCTGGATTTGTTTGCATAGGAACTGATGTCTTATTCCATCAGGAAAATATCCAGGTGCCATAAAATCATTCAAATCTACAGTACCAAATTCATAGCTCTAAAGTACCATAGCTTGCACAAGCTCTAGAAACATTTGTCGGGTTTAAATGGCATGGAATCAATAAAATCTTCTTGTTGATTTAATTAAGAGGTCACAGTTGTGCTGAAACGTTGTAGAAGATTTCCAGTTGGTGTTTCAGTGTGTGTGTTTCCAGTGCTTAAGTATTTTAGTTTGATATTGAAGGGTTCTAGTTGTGTTCAGGGTTCAGTTAAGTTCCAATTTTTTCTTTGCGAAGGTTCCAGTGAAATATTTAATTTCAGTTAATACTCTCTCTTAGGTCATAGCTGCAGAGCAGCAAAATCTTTATTGCAGCCTTCTTGTGCAGATCAGACCTTTCTAAGTATGTCCATACCATCTGGAAATGTTGCTGCTATTCAAAGGTTTGAAGGATATCTTTCGATACTGTATTAGATGCTGCAAGTCTTTGTCTTCTTTAAGAATTTGTAACGGAGCAACCTGCCATACACCTTCCTTATGTCATTGCAGCTAATTATTAAATATTGAAGGACGTCGTACATATCCCAAAGGAAATCACAACTTTTTAGGTTTTATCAGCCTTTTGGATTTTAATCAGCTTTAAGTGGTTTAAAACATCTTATGGGAGATAAAGTCTGATGCATGTTTCTTTTGGTTTGTCAAACTCTTCCTTTATATGAATTGCAACATACTTTGAGATGCTTTATGATATATCCAAAGGCGCTTTTGACTGCTGTACAGGATATTATACCTAAAATAGCATTGTTGGATAATGTTTATGGTTTCTGATTGCTACATTGCCTTTATGTTGTTTTACACATTGAGAATACAAGATTTCTGAGCATTTATAACTGTTGTTGACTTCCTATAATTGGAAATAGCTTGAATGGTCTTCTTATTCATTTCAGACAGTCTAGATTTAGGCATATATTCCAGCTAGGTGCTAATCTTGCAAGTGATTTATAATTGGAAATAGCTTGAATGGTCTTCTTATTCATTTCAACTGTTGAGTTTGGTCTACAACAGAGTAGCCGGATACACCATAGATACACCACAGATACCATACCAACACGTGCCCAAAAAGAAATTCCAATTTAAAATTCTCAACCTTGTCTTCTCTTTTATTATTGAAAGTGATATACCCTATATTAAATATTTTCATTGTTCAATGATTTATTTATATCTTTTGTCCTTTTTATTTATTTCATTTATATATTCATTTTTCGATAACTATTTTTTTTTTACTCTAAATGCACATTCTCTATATATTATCAAATGAATTTGTCAATTTAAATGCAAATGTTATCCATTATTGTATATAACATACTGATATTAGTTAACATTAAGTGTTTTTTTAACATTTACTTCATCTAGGAATGGCACTCCCCAACCAACATACCGATATAATTGAAATATCAGAGAGTGATAGCTCCCCTGAAATTCCAATTGGTTCACCTCTCTCAACCAATTGGGACGGATCTTCTGCAAATGTTGTGGATATGTCAAATGATATCCATGTCAATTGTTTTGACAATTTGAACACAATAAAAACGATTGTTAGAAATGTACAGACGGTCAAGAGCTTCGAAGTGCAAGCAATGGAAGGGACACTACAAGAGTTCCATGAAATGTGTGACACACTTGCCGCATTTTGTACTTTCTTAAGAGAGATGCATGCTGATGAGGTTTACGGAATGGGCGGTGCTCCGTACATAAAACATGCTTTCCAAAACTATTTAGATCGTGCATGAAAAAAAATTATTCTTCAAATATGTATATAGTTCACTTTTGTAATGCACTTACAAGTATTCGAAACTATGACTACTATCCTACCTTTTTGTATGAAGCTCCTACAATAAGTCTTACTTTCCTAGTGCAATGAACAATGTTGTATTCGTCATAGTACAAATACATTCCTTAAGTTCTTGAAGCTTGTTTACTATGTAAATCCAATACTATATTTAATAGAATCTATGTCCTCTAATAACCATAGATAAATCATTTTTTGTACATGATGTAATACATATCCAATAGTATTCATACTTATCTCTCATAATTTGGTTTGTACATTCTATGAATTGTTATTACGGTATATGAAATAAAGAACTGCATTTGTAACATTCTTAAACTGTCTACAATAAGTATTACTTTCCTAGTGCAATGAACAAGGCTATGTTACTCATAGTAAAACTACATTCCTTAAGTTCCTAAAAGATTGTCTATTATGCAAATCAAATACAATATTCAATAGAATCTTTGTCATGTAATAACAATGGATAAACCGTTATAGGACATAAAAGACCACATTTGTAACCTTCTTAAATTACACCATTTATTTACTCCAAACTTCAAGTCTTTGCAATATTAGAATGTAATTTTTATTAGCATTCAAAATGGCACTTATTTTGGATTGGTTTTCTCAAGTTCTTCGTTATCCACAGGAACAAGTTTTTTTCAAATCTTCCAATCCTTGTCACAACTACATATAAAGGAGCTATCTATAGGTATGCCTCAAACTCACTATCTTTGAACATCTTCATTGTTTAAATTGCATTGCATACTCTCCATGCACCTTTTAAAACTTTCTCTTCCTACATTTATATATTTACAATGACTCTCTTTTATTTATATACAACTCTTTATGATACAAATTTATTTGAAAATTTTCCTACATAATAAGTTGAAAATTTATTGTATTTCTACAAAAATAGAAAACAATCAACAACACATAGTCTTCAACTTTTTCAAAAACACCAATACCATTTTCCAAAATTGTACAAACTTACATCCTATTTTCCACAAAGTTCCCTCTTTTGTGGAAAATTTACATTATCCGCATTCACGAATTAGCATTTTTCAATTTAATTCCAAACTTATTGCTAACAATATTCAAATTTTGAAAATCCTAATTATCACATTTCAAAATACTGGCAGGCACATTTAGTACACTAAGTACGAACAAAACAATGGCAACATTGACTACAAATGCCATTGCAGATATTCTTGCAGGCATCTCTACTTTGACTCCTGTTTTGCAAGTTGCATCCATCAACTCCATTCAACAGGCTCAGTCTAAACTTCTCAAATACCGTGTTGAACTTTCTGATGGTTTGCATTCCCATCATGCTTTACTTCCTACCCAATTCAATGATCTTGTGTTGGAGGAGGCTCTAGTAAAAGGTTCTATTGTCCTACTTAAACAATATAACTCGAAGATGTTTCACAAATTTACGTACGTGAACATACTCCCATAAGCTTTTCCTTCTTTAATTTTTCCCCCTTCATTCTCTTACTAAATGTTTCACTTTGCAAAATTGCAGGGCTATCATTATTGAAAACTTTGAATTAATTTCAAAGAATGCACCAATTGTTGGGACTCCAACTCCTCTCCTGCAATCTAGAAGCTCCCTCCCATCAAGTAGCACTCAAGCTCCACTGGGATCCTCTCAATCTACAAATGATTCATTTGAAGAAGATGTTGAGCCTCAAAGTCAAAAGAGTATATCCCCTTTTAATCCAATTCCCATAAAAATGTTAACCCCCAACCATAAATATTGGACTATTCAGGGTCGAGCCTTGATGAAATCATCAATTCACGAATATAAAAATGCTGGACATGATGGAAAAGTCTTTGGTTTTGATTTCATTGACATGGAAGGCTCTGAAATTCATATTTCTTGTTTCAACGAACAAGTTGGAGAGTTTTACCATGCTATTAACTCTGGTAGTCTTTATGTCATCTCCAACGGACGCATCAAAGTTGCAAACACAAAATATAGTAGCTCCCCACATCCATACGAAATAATTCTGCATAGCTCATCAACTGCCATTGCATCCACATCCTTGAACTCCACAATACCCACACATACTTTCCACTTTAAAAGTATCCAGTCATTGTCCTTGTTCCCTATCAATTCCCTTGTCGATGTCATTGGAATACTTCTAGCTATCTCCCCTACATCAACTATTCGTAAAAGAGATGGTACAGAGACAATTAAATGCACTGCTACAATTGTTGATATGTCAGCTTGTACCATAGATGTTACACTTTGGGGTCATCATTGCTATATTGATGGGATACAAATTCCTGATATGCCTGTACAGCCAAATCCTTATGTAATTTTGATTAAATCGGCACGTATTACCACATGGTGTCAGAGAGGTCTTGACACTATTTTCCCAACTAAAGTTCAAATTAACCCAAATTTAGCAGAGACCTCGGCCTTACAAACATGGTATGCCACTACAGATATTGCCAAGCCCTTTACTTCCTTGTCAAATAAACAACTTCCTCCCATACAATTTGCCAATCCAGTCAATATCTCATCTCTAAAAGATAAAAACATGCTTGAAAAGAAAAAAGTTTGCATAAAGGCCTCCATTTCAAATTTGGACCTTGACACCTTCTATTACCTTTCATGTCCTCTATTGGTGGACAATAAAAAGTGTAAAAAAAAGGTTTTGCAAACTTCCCCTACTACATTTCATTGCCCAAAGTGTTGTAAAGATCTCCTTAACTGTGACTTTAGCTACATGCTCAAAGTAGACTTGAAAGATGCAACTGGTGAGCTCCTCAAAGTTACTGCATTTGAAGGTCCAACAAATTCATTAATTGGTGTTGCCGCAGAGGATTTTCAACTACTACTTGCTGAACCAAATACTGCTAAAGACATTTTGGATCATATTATTGGTAGCCAATATTACATTGATTTGAGCATCCAACTGATTCCATTTGGTGGAAAAGACACACAAAGCATTGTTATTACTGCCATTAAGCAAATTTAAATGTTGCACTTGTCTCTTCTTAGCAATATTGTAAACTCCACGTACCCATATATGTAAAGTTTATCAGTGAATGTAAAAGAGTTTTATTTTATTATCAAAAACATTGCATAAAAACACATATACAAATATTTTCCTACATTTTCCTTGTCGCTTTGATCATAGTTTTTCTCAAATTTAAATGAAAAGAACATATTTAAATTAACACTATCCATATTTTTTTATAGCTTTATGTACATTAAAATTTCTATGTACATATTTGTATATATGCATCTTGTATAGTGTACTTATTATCCCTCACAATTCTATTTCATTCATTTTACAATCAGCATTTGCTATTATGGAGGCAGAAAATGAAAGATTGCAACAAATACGCTCTCGCCAAAATGCACTAAAATGAAAACAATACCATGCAAGGAAAGATGATATTAATAAACGAAGACGTGAGGTCAACCAAAATATTGTTTCTAGAGCCTCGACATCTACATTGTCTCCACCTCTTACAGTACCCATCCTACAAAGTATTGCACCTCCCCCACAAAATATAGTTCATCCACCCCAAGATATCGAAATGCACCCTTCGCCACTTTTCTCCCAGGAGTATTTCTCTGCTAGAAATAACTTCCGCTCAAAGTTAGATAGCTTGTCAAAAATATCAACTTGTATGGTTTGCATGGAGAGATATCCAGGAATCAAAACTAGGCAAACAAATGGACTCACAACTTGTTCTAGATGCATATCTGAAAAGAATGATCATCGGTTCTCAAAGTGGAACAACATGGACCCTGGTGAACAACCTGCATGTTTACAAATCCTATCCCAAATTGAGGAAATGCTAATAGCAAGAGTTAGCCCAATACTCCAAGTTTCCTATGCAAGGGGGGGCAACTAAAATACAGTGGCCACACTATCAGCTTTCCACAAGATATATTTGCAATTGCATCCTATTTGCCTAGGCATATTACTGACCTTGATATTCTAATTGTAAACAGGGAAAATATCAACCAGCAACCATATAGCTTCCTTGTCAGTAGAAGTCGTGTCCACGAGGCACTAAAATATAAGATATGCAATGACCCATACTACAACGATGTCCAAATAGATGAGCTTGCATTATCAAATTTTCCAGAGTGTTCTACTGATGTCTCAAACCTTATTTTTGCAACATCTTCACATCCTACTACCACAGAAGCAAACTTCAACGAATCAAGCAACACCGAATATGACCCTACTGAACACAGCTTGTTGCCAACAACATCCTTTGTAGCAAATCTCCCACATGCACGTACAGAGGTCGAAGAGGTGCGCTCTTTGCTACAACTAGGTGTAGGACGTCCAACACCAACCATTGCATGGCCGTCCATTTCTCCAACTCCTATAAATGAATACACCACCGAAGGATTATTTGCTATGGCATTCCCCACTTTGTTTCCAAATGGAAAAGCTGCATTCAAGCAACAACGCATCAAAGAAGTTAAACTACATGAATATGCTCTCCACCTTATAAGATACCATGATCAACGGTTTGGGCAACACCCTCGGTTTAGGTACTTCATTCTAAATATCATTATGCGCCACCGTAGCCAAGCAACCTCCTCTGTATTTGTCAACAAAAAACTTGATGGTCATCTTCCTTCAACAATCTATGACTTGCGCCAAAGATTAAAGGACATGCCAGATGACAAACTTGCAGATCAGCTCATGCGATTTAGCTCAACCATTCGCGGAACGCGTCCATTTTGGACCCAACGTCGAGGGGAGCTTTCAGACATGATCATTCAAATTGGTTGCCCGTCACTCTTCTTCACACTGAGTGCTGCAGATACTAAATGGCCAGACTTGCATGCCATCATGCCATCCAAGCCTCCTACAAATCCTTCCATGGCTTCTAGATGGAGGATCCATAACATTGTACAAAATCCACATCTTACAGCTGTCTACATGCACCATAGGTTTACTGCATTTCGGGAAGAGGTCTTGGAAAAACTTCTTGGTGCATCTGAATATTGGTATAGGTAAACCCTTTCTTTCTCAATCTTCAAAATAGACGCATACTTCCATTGTTTACAATAAATTATCATTTCACTTTGAAAAAAAAAACTTACCTTAATAGTTTTCTAAATATCATCTTTTCACAGGTATGAATGGCAACACAGAGGATCTGCACACATTCATGGTTTTCTATGGCTTGCACAAGCTCCTGATTTTGGTAGATTAGAATGGAATAACATTCAATCTGTACAAAATGCACTTGATTACATAGATAGATATGTCTCCGCTTGGAATCCACGTAGCCTCCAATTGAGAGGCCAACCAATTCAACGCTCTATTCTTGATGATCCATGCTTGCTAGACACAACAAGGATATTGTCATGTGAGCCCTCAACAGACTATTGTGAGTTAGTCAATCGTGTTGAACGACACACAAAGTGTAATTTGCTAACATGCCTCAGAAAGAAAGGACCAGCTATTGTATGTCGCTACAAAGCACCATGGTCCATGCAAGATAGGTCAACTCTTGCAAATGATGAGACTAGTCATCCTAAGTATACACCAACTCGTAACGATGATCGGTTGAACCTTCACAACCCATCTATCCTAGCTATCTGTAGGGCTAATGTAGACTACCAACCTGTATTATCAATTGCTGCTGTCCTCAAATATATTGCTAAATATGCTTCAAAAGCTGAGCACAAATCAGAATCATACCATACCATGTTATCTCGCATCTCCACAAACTTAGAGTCAGAATTTCCAGCCCCAATTGCTTTTCGTAAATTGCTTACTGATAGCCTTGTCGATCGTGATATTAGTGCCCAAGAGACTTGCCACCTTCTACTAAAATTACCCCTCTCCATATCCAGTAGAACATTTGTGTCCTTGAATGTTAACCACCATAAATTTCAACGTGTCTCAATCTCACCCACATTAGTTACCATAGCACCTACGTACATTGATGCATACATGGCTCGCCCAATTCATCTAGATGCAATGCCCCTCATTGAACTAACCCAAAAGTGGACCTTTAGAGCCTCCCGAAAAAATGAACAATGGAAGCAACGCCCTCATAAAGCAATTGTTCGCGTCTCACCTAGGTTCACTACCATCCCTGCAAGAAATGACCAAACCTTTCATGAATTTTGTTGGAGTGAACTTATTTTATATCACCCCTTTCGCAACATTGACACTGATTTTGGGTCCTCTGAACATCAAATTATATCGGAATGGGAGAGGTTTTCCTCTACATACAAGGCATGGCATGTACATCGCACACTTCCAACTCCCACAAAAGCATCAGATGCAAGTAGCAGCTCAAGTGTTGACCATTCCATACAAGGCCAAACCCTACAAGAGTGGCAGGTTCTCTCAAGTTTGCACCCAAACCTTCCAATACAACTTGATGCACTAAACATGCTTGGACGCCGTGAAATTGACATTCACCATGAATGGCAACAATCCAACCTGACCCCAATACAAATGCATTTTGCAACTACTTTCATAGATTCTAATAGAGCAACCTTTCAAGTGCACCATGATCTCCATGAACACATCCATACTACTTTCTCTACTCAACAACAAAAAGCATTTGATATAATTTGCTCTCACCTAAGCACACTTCCATTGCAACCACCACTCAAGCTAATTGTTCAAGGAACTGCAGGAACTGGAAAGTCACATCTCATTAAAAAAATAAGGCATGCCCTCATGAGCTCAGCTCCAATTCACCAATCACCATTACTACTTCTTGCACCTACAGGTGTTGCAGCATTCAATATTCAAGCTTCAACAATCCATTTTGCTCTTCGTATTCCAATAAAAGAAATGGCCCCCCTACAAGGGCAAACACTTGCAACATTCCAAGAAAGTATGTACTTTATTAGGTACATTTTAATTGATGAGATGAGCTTCCTTGGTCCCAAGTTGCTAGAACGAATTGACATGCGACTACGAGAGGCATTCCCTAGCCACAACCACTTGCCCTTTGGAGGGCGTTCCATCATACTATTTGGTGACTTGGGCCAATTGCCACCTGTTAAAGATATCCCCATGTACGCTTCTACCTCCTATGGTGGGACTCTATGGCGCAGCTTCACAACAGTGGTGACTTTGACAAAAATATTTCGACAACTTGGCAATGATCCTTCCCAGATTGCTTTTCGTACGCTCCTCCACAATCTACATAATGCACATCCTACAGAACAAGACTGGGAAATTCTAATGTCACGTTCAAGTTCATCACTCAATTCTACAGAAAACTCTTCTTTCTTGTCAAGCATGCATCTTTTTGCAACAAATGAATTAGTCTCACTACACAACAAACGTATGTTGTTGTCTTTGGCAACACCTGTTGCACTTTCCATTGCAGAGCAACTAACAGGGTCAACATACATAAATCCTGATGAAGAACAACTTCAAGCTCAAACTTTCTTATCTATTGGCCAGGAGGTCATGCTATGTTCAAATATTTGGGTTGAAACAGGTCTCGTGAATGGTGCACTTGGTCAGGTCAAAGCTATTGTATACAATCAAGATGACAAACCACCTCAACTGCCATTATTTGTTGTTGTTCATTTCAAGAATTACCTTGGACCACCTTGGGACCATATCAATCCAACATATGTTCCAATAACACCGCTCAGCCGAGGACTTCGCCGTCAAATTCCTCTTAAAATGGCATGGGCATTGACAATACACAAATCACAAGGACTTACGCTCCCGAGGGCCACTGTGGACATTGGCAACAAAGATCGACAAGGGCTGACATTTACAGCTATTTCCAGAGTTCCAGACCTACAAAGCCTTCGCATCCACCCAACCTTCTCATTCCAACGATATGCACGCATTCAACAAAGCCCATATGTTGCTCGCAGAATAAACGAAGAGATTCGTTTGCAGGCATTGTCAAATTCAAACAACTAATACAATTAAAGGGAATGTCAACTACTACAGGTATGCCACTTTTTTTTTTCCCCTACAATACCAACTATTACTATTGTTACTATCTTCAAAAATGTATTTCTCTTCTTCCTTAAATACACACTCCTCCCATTGCTCATTTACACAAGTTAAGATCCCCAATAAAATTTAACATCATAAATGTATTTGCCCTCCTCTGGATTTATAGTTAATTTATCATTTCAATTTTTTTTAAAGGAAATGCTTATGAAAGTTAACAAATATGTAGAACCGTGACAGGACATCACCAGCTTCTACGAGTCCCCACTCAACAAACAATTACAATCTACAAAGCAAGGCCATGGCTTCCACACCTGCTGATATCAAAGAGTTTCCCAACTCTTATGCCTTCATAATAGACATGCCAGGCCTTCAAAACAATGACATCAAGGTAATTCCCTTCTAAAGCTCTCAAACCCTCATTTCCTCTACAATTTGAAAATGATTCAAAATCAAATCACTTGCCAACTATTACAACAACAAATCTGATACTTTTTTTTTTGACAATAATCAGGTTCAGCTAGAGGATGACAATATAATGACAATAAGTGGAGAGCGAACAAGGGAGAAGGAGGACAATGCAAAATTTATCCGTATGGAGCTCATGGTCGGGAAATTTATACGTAAATTTACCTTGCCTGACAACTGCGATATAAAGGCCACTTCTGCCAGCTACCAAAATGGAGTATTGACTGTTACCATTCCAAAGCTTCCGCCTCCACAGCCCAAGATACCAAAGACTTTTGAAGTTAAAGTTACTTAGCCACCAACCTATCCAACATATGTTTTTACATTTCCATTATGCAACCATATAAATACAACTATTGTGTTTATTATAAAATAGGTACAATATGTAGTATTTACAAACTCTTTTAAAACTATAAATGGTACATCTTTCATCATTATGTAAGAGCATGCATCTACAAACATTAAATCTATTAAATGGTACATCTTTCTTCATTATCTACCAACATGTGTTTAATTTTTCAAATGTTTTCTTTTAATAACTTACATACAAATTCTTATGTTACAACTCATATGTCTACACAAAATCCCTAACATTTTACTCCTACAATTAATCCCCTTTCCATCATTTGCCCCTTTCTTTGATGGAACATTTGTGATGGATACGATAATGTGTTCTACTATTCTTAGTTAGATTTTTCAATTTTACTAAGGCTGGTCCATTTACTAATCTAAACATAATCAATTGCATCAAATTGTTTCCATTCCTACCTTTTCATATAAACAAAAAAAAATTATCAGTTACACCCAAATATTCGGCGTACCCAATTGCACACAAAAAGTGCAATAGCTAGTTAATAATTATTATAGTTTTATATAGTAGAAGAATAGATTAAAATTTATCTTAATTGACTTTCCACACTTCTTCGGTACACCCATTGCACACTAAGGTGCAATTGCTGGTTAAAAAGATTGTTTGGCGTATTGAAATAATCGAACATATTGTCTATCATACACAACGTGAATGGTAGATAGTCGTCGTCATAAATACGAAAGAGAAATGTCACGACTTTTAAGGCGGCCTTTCTCAACATACTTATCTCTAAACTTAAAGATAACTGAAGAGTCAGTCATACACGGCAGTCGGCAAAGTCAGGGAAAGGTACAAAAAATGCTCTCCATTCCTTATTTCCTCTTTCCACGTCCCTTTAAAAATTGAAAGCTATGAAAACTTTATATGACCTTTCACATGGTTTAGTGGACAAAGTTAGCAAAAGAGACAAAATGATGCTTCTCCAATCCTTACCTGCCCTCTCCCACACAAATATTATCTACTCATTCTTTCATCTTTATTAATATGTGCAGATGTATAAACTCAATTGACCAATTAAAGCTAAATTGAATCAAATTAACACATATAATGATCAATTAAACATATAGATCTCAATGAAATTATTTGCAACACAAATAAACTTTCAAAACATGAAATGTTTCAATGAAAGACCAAATGAAAGCTAAATGAAAGCTACTCTAAGTGCAAACCTTAATCCCATTACGGGCTTATGTCCTTCATGGATGTGGAGTGCTACAATCTAGACAAAATTCATGATGTGCAAAGCCAATTTGATGAAATTATGAATTCAATGGTCTCACAAGCTCTCAAATTGATCAAATTGCAGATTCAATTCAAGAGAGTAAGTTTACTCAAAGCTTGTGGATGATTATTATGAAGAAATGGCTCACTATTCATAGGTTTTTGAAATTGGAACACATTGGGTAGTATTTTGTAATTCCTTTACAAACTACAAAATAGGATTTTTAAGCCATGACTATGATGAAGTTAAATCTCTCCTCTTAGAAGGGAGGCTCCTTTTTATTGCTCACTAAAATTAACTAGAATTGAACTAAGATATATACATTATGATTATCCATGGGGGGTGTCTCCATTAGCATATTCTCTTGTTTCAGAATAAGGGAAACAAATAACAATGGAATTCTTAAATACAACCAGTTGGAGCAATAATAGCTGATACCCGCAAGTACCAGCGAATGATAGTAACTCAGAAAGCCTGCTGAAACAAAAAGTCTTCAACCACTTTCCGATGATGGTTCCAAAAGTAATAGCAAGATCACACGAACAGCGAGCAACAATTTAAAGCTCAAAGACTTCAAATTATTCCCAAGAATGATTCCGAATGTTCACATGAATATAGTTAAAAATTGCAGCTCAAAGACTACACATTCTTAACATGATTCATACACAAGAAGATAATTGAAAATTGCAGCTCAAAGACTACACGTTCTCAACCAAATTCACAAAAGCTCCAAATGCAATATGATAGCACAAAGACTATGAGTACTATATTTGAATTCCCTTTCAATTAAAGAAATAATATGCCACGTACAAATCAATTTCAAGAAAATATAATGAGAATGACATAAGTACAATCTCACATATAACAAACGTGCTCCAAAGCAAAGGTTGGAGGCAATCTGCTTTTTTATTGATAAATTTTAAGTTTGCACATTTAACTCAAAGATTGCAATTGCTCTTCAAAATGGCAGCATCTAGTCTC
>VDFB02230336.1:0-13451 GCA_007258455.2 Sequoia sempervirens
ATGCAGGCAGGCCATTCTTCCTTGTTAGGTATTTTCGTAGCCAAGTACCAACAACCACCACCGATCCTATTGGAAAACATGAAAACCATCATCAAATAAGTTCTCAAAATTTTATTAAGGGGATCAAAGACTTGTTCTAAAAATTTGCTTAAGGGGATCTAAAGCTTGTTATCAAAATTTGCTTAAGGATGTGTCTTAAGGGGATCACTGTACCTGTTGTATAATGAAAGCCATCATCATCTTCTCGAGGTGTTAACAACTTATGTTTAGTTTCCACACAACGAGCCAACCAATATTATGTTTGCTCTTCATTCCCCTCAGGTGCAATAACTACATACACATGTCCTACCAACAAAATTCAATTTAATAACTTGCTTATATCCGTATAAATAATTTAGTATTACAAAATAACTTAATAAAGTGAAATAAAATAAAATAAAATGAATTAAAATTACCTTCTTGTACAAGGTATGAAACACGATCATAATCTTCATATGCAAACACTTGATCATTTTCTTTAATAGTTCTTTCATATTGATCATGTGCGCTTAATGCGGTGTCAGCGATCTTTGCTCCTTTGTTCAACCCATTCTATATTTTTACATGGCAATCTCTGAGATACAAAAATGACAAAACATGCAAGCTCCACTTGTCCAATAGTCCATGGCGTAGAACCTAAATGCATGCCATTTAGTAGATCCATTGATTGTATCACAATCAACTTTGGGTACAATGTTCTCTTCTTCAACCAACCAAAAGAATCGATGAACTGTACTCACTCGAACCAGGTGCAGATAATCTTGTATTGCACCAATCCACAATCCCATGTGCATGTTTCATCCTCAATTTTATTTGTTCTCTAGCAAGAATTCTTTTGACACCTTTCCAGCTCCATCGTGCTCCCCTTTCCAATACCCAGCTTCAAAAAAACTCCATATATGTTGGACATTAAGTTCCTTGTGAACCCTACTTAACCAATAGAACATTTGAACATTCTTGAACTACCTCATACAATTATCTGACCATATGAGGTGTTCTTTCATCTGGATTCCTCTTTCTCTTAAATTTCTATAAAATATACTAAAACAATATTGAACAAACTCTGACGAGTGTGATCAATTGTCACTCAAATAAAAATGATAATCCCTCAAATCTTTTCTATCATCCTCAATGCTATCATCTACCGTCTATAAACAATATGGACAAACATAGCTACTTGCGAATTATTATAATACTATGATTGAATTTCCTCTTCTTGGAGCTAGGTATAGTTCGCAAAATCAACCACTAAAGTATAGTACCAATTGGAAATGTGTGTTTCTACGTAATGCTTGGTATCAAATACATCGAGCATGTTGAGTGCATGACATATTTTGGTACAATTTTATTCTTAAATTCACTCATGAATGCATGCACACTAACTTTTTTGTAACTAAATCACAATGCTTTCCTATTTTTCCATCTTTTAAAGAATAGTGAACATTCTTAAATCTTTTAACATCTACTAATTATTGTCCAAAATCATTATGAACACTTTAATGCATACAAATTCTTAAGAATGAAAGATTTCAATAGCTAATGCATTGTCCAGAAATACAAGAACTTAAATAAAATAATTTACCATTAGATCTTTCACAAAACATACCTTATATAAACTCCCTTATTGCTTCAGGTGGCATATTAATACCACATTCCTATATAATCATGTTAGTATGCAAGGTACAACATATATATCGAAAAATATCATAAAAATAATGAAATTGAACATGCATTTTACAACAAGATATTCGTTGCTTATTAATTTTTACATACCGGGGTTTACATTTTTCAAAGACGCTTTGACTTATTTTAATATTACCGAGGGTAACACTAAATCCACCCACAAAATTTTCTATAAAATTTGGTTTGTGTTATTATCTAATAGGTGTTTTGGTGAGGATCGCCTTTGGACCCCACCCTTAATTTTAAAAGCATCTCTAGCATTAGATGAAACCTAGTATTATCATGCCAATATTATTTTATCAAAGATTTAATTCAACATTCAATTTCATATTAGACCTCGAAGTCGACCAACTGAAACTCAACATTGGTTGATAGGATCATTTTCTATACTCTCTTCTTTTGCTGCTCTTAGCAATGTTTTGGGATGTATTTTTTAAAACTACACTAATATTGCTTACCATTTCATTATTCAAAGTTGCTTTATTAACTATACTTGGAGTTGTTATAGCTCTTCTTGCTGCATTTTATCTTTAGATCGACTATTTTTCCCAATAGATTGAATGGCACTAGCAACAATAGGCATAACATGTTTTAATGATTGATCTTTTATTCTTGGTTTAACAAAAAAGCCTAACCTTTTCATTATTTTCCTCATTTTTTGCATTCTCATCAATTGCATCATTAGTTGACATTGAAATGCAATTTTTTTACGATAAAAGAATTTGTTGTATATTCTATTCACATGTATTCTTATTTGCCTCCAAGAAATTTGACCAGGGAGATTATCGAAAAACACCACTTTCAATTTTTAAAAAAGTATTTTCATTAAATTCAACATCACATTCTAGATTTTCATCTTCATCTTCATTTTCATTTTCATTTTCATTTTCAACTTCAAAACGATTTACATTTTCATCTTCATTTTCATCAACAAAACGGTTTTCATTTTCATTTTCATCAACAAAACGGTTTTCGTTTTCATTTTTAACAAAAGGATCAAACTCATTTTCATTTTCAACAAATTCTATAAAAGTTTCATCTTTGAATATTATCAATGTCAACATTGTTAAGTCTAGCATCTTGTAAAACTTCTACATACGAATTTACCATTTCACTAACATCTGGATTTGAAGACGTACCTGGATTTGTGCATATTGAAACATTCTCCATAGCATTGAAAGAGGGATTTGAAGACATAGTAGGACTTTCTTGTATAGTCATATTCTTCTCCAAATTGACTTCTTGCAAATTAGCTTCATCTACAACCATGGTCTCCTCAATGTTTTCATCTTCAATAGTTATGGAATTGGATGCTCCACCATCATTCATTGATTTAATTCTCATTCTTCTTTCTCTTTGTATTTGTTTCTCCTTCTCTTAGTTTGCTTCAATTTCTTCAAGAGTCAATGTCTTCCTCCTCTTAGCATGAGATTTTGAACCCATTATTATAAAATTCTCAAGCACAAATGAATGTCAATAGTGAAATTCTTCAAAAAATTCAATCCAAATTGGAAGTTGAAGACCTATAAGGACAAAATTCTTTCTCTTGTGTTCCTCAAAACAAGTAGAAAGCTAGCACAATTCCACTTTAAAAACTATTTTCTTCATGCCTCCTTTGAAAAATTCAATCCATATTGCAAGTTGAAGACCTTTTGTTCCTCCAAATGAGTACAAAACTAACACAATTCCACTTCAAAAATGGTTTTCATGATGCCTCCTTTGAAAAAATCTATCAAAAAATCAATTTCACCACCTGTAAAGACAATAGTTGATGAAAAATAGCCCAATATGTCACACTCAACCATACATGTGAAGTTGCAGACTTCACAATAAACTTTACTAGTACATTTAAAAAAAATGTTTAAAAACAAACGAGATCCCATTTTATAATTGGGATATCGTTCCCCAATTTTAAATGTGGGGACATTGATAAAGGAATGGGATCCCATTTATAAAGCAGGATCTCGTTTCCCTATCAACGGTTGCCGCATCCCAATTTACAAAACGGGATCCCATTTTGTAAACGAGATCTCGTTTCTAAAAAATTGATATTGGATTTGCTTTATGATCGGGTTTTTGGCTTGTATTTTGGTTCGGGAAAAGCATTGGGAATCCAAACCTAGGCCTTCAACTTGGTTTGACCTGCAGTTGAAGGTCCTAACAATGTCAGAGAAAAATATCAAGTTTGGACATATGACTGATGACTTTTTTTGCAAAATATTTTGATGAAATTAAAACCCATTTTAGATGAGACAATGTGGATTCCAAATATGTAATTTTTTTTACAATTGGATTTTTTTTTCTATTTTTCAATTAATTTATGATGAGAATTGGTCCGCAAACTTTTAAATATTACTTAGGGTTTTTTAGTATTTTAATAACTTTTTATTAAAATATTTTTTTGTAAAACGAATTGCACCAAAACATACTTTAGACAATTCTTTTCAATTTAAAAAATAAAAAAATAAAAAATGATAAGTTTAGGTCATCTTATGCGTGTCATACATGATTTTTCAAAATGACAAATATGGCTAATAAAATTTAACAAAAAAATATCTTGAAAATGTTAACTGATTGAGTCCTAAATATTTTCCCAAAAGGATTTAGAAAAATAAGATAATTTAGGTTAAAATACAGATGTTGTACACGTGCATGGTATGGTATAAAAAAGTGACTTTTAAATAGTGGTTTTTAGAAACACCTATTGAAACCCAATTTGTACAATCCGGGTATTGAAATAAATTACATATTTGGAAACTAGACTCCAAGTACTACATTTTGGGTAGAGTGAATTTTTGAAGATTCCATCTCTAAGTGCTTCAAATTTTAAGGTCAAATGTGTCAAATTCTAAAAATTAGGAAAACACTTCCACTTTTTTGGCCAAAAAGTGGACTCAACTTCTTGCCAGCACCCTATTGGTTGTTTTTAAATTTTTAACATTGTCTTTTAACATGGCACAACTGTCATTCATAATTTATGTATATTCTTGCTTCCAACATAGCCCCCTATGGCTCTTCCCTTCTCACACAACCATTGTCTTATCTTGCATACTCAATTTTTTATGTCTTCTCAAATTTTCCTTTTCATATGACAGCCTAGGCTGGTTTACAATTTTTGGCCAAACTGGACACTGAATTGATTTTTTCTAACTAAATCTTCACTTTCAGACATCTATAGCAGCTAAACCGTAAGGAATTTGAAGATGATGTAAACTAGTGATTTGTGACATTTTTTCTATAGATTCTAAATATATTTTTTTCAAAATTTTGGAATCGGTGCGCTATTTTTCCATCTCCTTCCGAGAAAACTAGTTTTTTTCAAAAACACCATTTTAAAATGACATTATAGCAATTTTTTTTTTTTCCATGAAGGATAAAATTCTAATTTTTTCCCAAATTTAGATTTGTAACTATGATATCTAGTGCTTCCAATTGGTTTCATGATGTTTTATTGAATATTTTTCCTAAATCAAGTTTCAAAGATCAAACCAATTACAATTCAAACATGGGCAGAAATTTGTATAAAACAACTTTTTTTTTAGTATGTATCAAAATTCAAAAATTTATTTGGATCAAGGACTTCAATATCTAGTGCACTCATATTTTTCAAAAATAATATTATTTTCCACATGTACCAAGGCTCAAAGAGCTGATTTGGTGAAAAAACCTACATTCACAATAAATAAAAATAAATATAATAATCAAATTTAATTTAATTAAAATTATACTTTTTGGAAGCTTATAATAAAGGACTACATACTTACAAAGTAGAATTTTAAATGATGAATTCATTTGATCCTAAAAGGTAAATCAAAGTGTTTTTTATCTGACATTTTGTGTGGAGATTATGAGAGACTCCTTAGGTATGGTTTAAAACTAAGCGAGGGGTTTTATCCAAGGGGCTTAGTCTAAAGGTGGTTTGATCAAACCCTCTTCAATTGGAATCCTTTAAATGTAACTTTTCAAGGATTAAATAATTACATTTTCTAGAAATATGTGATTTCAATAAAAATCAAGATCTCCCAGAAAGTGTAAACCACTATTGTGGCAGCACCCCCCTCCAACTTCTCTTCCATAGCTACACTTTGTAGTTATTTTCTTTTATTTTTTAAAACTTAAAAAATGGTCTTATGTTGGTGTTGACCCTTAGTATTCCAATTTTTTAATTTACTCTTCCAAGCATTAAAACATATAATTCAAATATGCATCAGTCTTTTAAATTCTTTTCAACAATATACAACTTATACTAATTGACGGAGTCGGGTGTTTGTAGGTGGAAAAATATGAAGTTCTTCGTTTCACCTAAAAATTTGTGAGAGGGCTTGGAATGATGTTCCAAGATTCCCTGCAAAATGATTTTATTCAAAACCTCCAGAATCTCAAGATATTAAACTAGTTTTTTTTGTGTGTGATGTTAATTATGTGTTCACCTGGGATGCTCCTACATCATATTTGCTTGGTTAGTTCATACTTTTGAATTCTAGTTTGGTTTTGTGAACAATTTCATTGGATTGTGTAGTTAATTGATCAATTGTTTAGCTATTTTAGTTTAATTGGTGTCATTTGATCAATCAATTTTATAGATTCATCAATGCTCCTCCTAAACCTACATTCCAACAAGCAAATACGAAAAAATGTGCAAACTATCAATAATCAACAAGGTAAACAAGGGCAAAAATTATCAAACAATTATCCTCCAAGGCGAAAATACACTCCTTTGGGAGAATCGACCGAAACAGTCTTGTTATTACTAGAATTTACTTTTACCTTAACAGGTAAATAGGATGGTAAATGCACTCATGAGTTTGATATGCTTGCTAAAAGAATGGAATAATGAAATAGGTATTATGTGAAAGTGTTGATAAATGCTTTGAAAAATTAATTATGTTTACATTGATGATGAACATGTATTTCTATATGAATATGCTTAAGTTTTATGATGCATATGAATTTATTATGAACATCTAACTACCATTGCAAATGTACTAAGATGGTTGCAGGGACAGGTTCAATCCTACAGGTGGAGGGGAAGTATCACTTAAGAGAAGTGATTGGTTGGATAACCCTAAATGAAACCTATATGAGCTCATACACACACTCACAATAGAATGGTTAAAAGGTCATGTAATGCCCATACGCCAACCCTAGAGAGGAGTTGCAATTCATAGCTTAAAGCGAACCAATTTTTTTTTTTTTAATACAAAACATGAAAGATGATTTCATTGCCAACAACCTCTAAGGCCACGAGACAAAGGTGCTAAAACCCAAACAACAATTAACATCAATTGAAACCAAAACATTAATCACTTACAAAATTAAGATTACCTACATCCCATATAAGATAAATTACAACAAGGATAATAAATACCTCAAGATTCCAATTAACAACATTTAAACAATATGATTACAACACTCATTCCCCGAATGAGGTAAGTCCAATAATCATGATTACAATTTACAAATTCCACCTCGATAACAAATGAGGGGTAAAGAATAAGATTAACTAAAGGAGATAGGCAGGAGCTGTCAGGATCCAGCGAGGCTCTCCAACATGAAAGTCCTAAGTCACGAGGCAGAAAAACCAACGGAGGAAGGTGCGTTCCACCCAACCAAGTGAAACCAAAAGGCTCACCCCCCATGCTAGGAGATAGTAACAAGGATTTCCTAGACAAGACCATCTACCTCTAGACATAGGATAACACATAAACTGAACTGAATCAAGGACAAAACCCACATTACTTAACACAATGGTTACAATGCTTCCAGAGTACAAAATCGAGTACCATCACTGCACAAAAATAAACCAATAGTACAACACCATACCGACTGCTGTCATAGGAGTGTCATCGCAAAGGCTGCATGGGATCTCCTGGCAAGTCTTCCTAGGTCCCGGCCCCCCTCTAGGGATATCCTGGAAACCTCAACCGACTTCCGGCCCCACATGCACGCCAGAGCGGAATCGATTATCTCTCGTAAAGACGAGATAACGATCTTGCCATTCCAGGCCTTCCCGACTCATCTCAAGTCTTGTACAAGCCCTTGAGCCAATGAGCGAGGCTAAATTATCTTGTTAATGTTCAAGCTACTCTATCCCTAGTATAAGTTATTTTAATTTTCACTTAATTAACTGACTCTCACACGAGTTATCCTGGAACCACTTTGGGCCTGGCGCTCGTTTGAAAGCCACTCCCCTATCGAAAACACATAACTCAACCACAGGCCATGGGTAGACAATGCACTGACACTTATCACAAATAATCAAACACCTCAACAGACAACACATCACTACGGATGCCCAAAACTGAAACCAAAGCGTGCACTACCTCAGGCTAACACAAGGTTGACTAACATAATGAGACCCACATAACAAACTGATAACTCGACTCAACCTTGAATCACAAGGTCACACAACCCGTTCAAAGAACCAGGTAACCACTTAAGCTTAACTCACACACAATCTAAGATAGACAAAGCAAATCATAAGAGACATAACATCATCTCAAGAAAACACTGCTGGAAGACTTACATGATCAACAAGAAATGACTTAAAGTCAACAATCATATAATCACACGTTCTCTACATGCCCAAAAATGTAATTTTGACAAACAAACTTTCTCATAACACAGAAACCAAAGTACAGAACAAAGGCTGACTCACGTAGAACCACCCATACCAATAAATGAACCCAAATCAGGAAGATTCTCAAAACATTCACTCTCATTCCACAACATCAAAGGCGAACAATTAAACACTGAAAACATTTTAGACAAATAGGTAAGCTAATGTTCGGATTTCCTAAATCCATTCAAACACAGATTTCATGACTTGCATTTATCCAATCAATTGATCCCATTTCTTTTCACGACATTGAAATATTTATAGAACAGATCATTTACTCTAAATTTCATAACCATATTCATAATCAAAACACTTTAATAATGCAGCTATCTGATTAAAATTTAAATCAACCGTTCTCTCTAAGTTTCATGATCACATACTATAGATAAATCACTTGATTAATAAATCATTTAGGTTAATTAATAAGTTTGTCCTTTACTTTCAGTTCTACAATCATTTTATATAATTAAACATCTAGAAAAATAAACATTTAGATTAAATAATTCAGTCTTAATCTCAACGCTGCATTAAATAAATCAACTAAAACTCATCTCTCTTGTACACAAATATTTTTCGATCAATTATACTCACTAGTATATACTTAAATCCTCTTGCCGCCATTAAAGAATTTAAACCAATAATACAACTCTACTTGCTCAATCTATAATTAATCAAAGTCAAATTATCAATAAATCAACATTTGACAAATAAAGTCCTTTGATTTAAAATAAATCATTTGGCAGTCCTAAGCTCTTCAATTATGTTCCAAAGTTAATGATTAGAACCACCTGATTGATCTAAGTCATTCATTATCTCTAAGTTCTCAATTGTCTTCCATACTTTAATCGTTTTGATAAAAAGACATGTATATTAAATATATTAATCTTTATTCCTAAGTTTCACTATTATTTTTAAGATTAAGACATTTTAATCAATGACCTTTAAGTTAAATCATTTAATCCATATTTCATTGTAGAATAGGTAAATAAATCAAAGTCAATATTTTATATAAAACGAAAGGTCAAACATCAATTTTCATTTCCTCAATACCAATGCAGTAATCACTTCAGATTAGGTCCGATTTCAGATATTTCAAATATCATTTCAAGTTCCCAGATTTCTCATTAAATCATAATTTGAATAAATTCGATTAATTAGAGGAGTTTGTTTGTTTCAACTTTGATAATCTAAGTCAGCTTCTTTAATAAATTATATTTTCATATATTTCAATTAATTATATTTTATTCTTTATTATTTCACATAAACAAGATATGTCTTTAATATACATTTAAATAATAACTTAAAATCACTTCTTTGAAATTTATGACAATATATTGAAATATCAATTTCCGCAATCATAAAAAAAATCACATGATCGTTTAGAAGTTCCAGTTCCACATTTAACATTATTTAAATATACCAATTGAAATAATATTTTATTTACAAATGAATAAATTATATAACTTTAAATTTAAACTCCCATTAAATAAAATATATCCAATAAAATATATATATTTCCCAATTAACTCATATTTAAAAAACCTCATGATTAACATAAAATATATTTTGAACTCGTTCTAAAATTCTTTTAATTTAATATATATTGAATATATTATATTTTATATAATATACAATATACAATATTATATATATAATATACAAAATATAATATAAATCATATATATATATATAAAAGTTAGGTTAAATAAAAATAACCAAAACTTAACAAAAAATGAAATTGTTTTAAAATATGCAAAGGGCCGAAGCCCTGGCACTCAGGCCCTCGCTGCCCATGGCGGCAGAGCCTGTGTGTTCCACACACAGCGCCCCGCCTACCGGCTGGGCGGTGGAGCCTGTGCGCTGAGCGCACAGTGCCCGCCTCCCTATTGGGCGGCGGAGCCTGTGTGCGGAGCACACAATGCTCGCCTCCCCGTGGGGCGGCGGTGGCTGTGTGCTCGCACACAGCGCCGCCTCCCTGCCGGGGGGTGACGGCGGCAGCGGTGGGGTGGGGTTTGGCCTCCCACCTCACCACAAATAAAAGAAATATATATTTTATTACTGTGTTTATTTTTAAAACGAAAATACAGAGATTTTTTGGGTTTTACCCAAAATTTAAAATTTTCTAATATAACAAATATATTTGTATATATATTTGTGGGTATATCCATATATTGATATATATGGTTGTATTCACAAATATATATACCCAACTTTTGATTTCATATTCAAATTATAAAAATAATCCAAACCCAATTCAAGAAAATAAAACTTATTTCAAAATAACAAAATGGGTTTTCAAAATCTAGTTTTAACATTGAGTTTTCTTGGATTTTCTTTCCATAACTTGGTATAAATTTCTTGTTTGGTTTCAATTCCAAATCTATCTACCATTTACCAAATTTAAGAGTTTTTCCATGAATTTCCATTGAATCTAACACTATATTTTCAATCATTCAAAATGAGCAAGAAGATGAAGGGAGAAATGATGGAACCTTATGTTTTCTCCAAAATTTGCAAGCTTCCACCATGGAGATTTTCAAGCACTCTTTCAACTCCACAATCTTAGCCTCCTCCAAGCCTCTCCACCCAAAAACCAAACCAAGAATCCATTTTTTTATTTTTTTTTGAAAACCCTAAAATGAAAAATATATTCTTTTTCCAAAATTTCCCAAATTCAAATTCAACTCCCATTTTCCATTTTCAAATTCTAATTAAACTCAAATTCAAACTAAGTTCAAATTCAAACTAAATTCAATTTCCAATTCAACTCTTCACAAATATCTTTCCCCAAAATAGTCAACTATTTCAGAAAATATCTTTTCTACCCCAAAGTCATTGCATATGAAAATATTTGAATTTTTAATAACTTTAAACAATTTTCCAATTTCAATTTCAATTCAATATATTTTAGCATTTTATATTCAACAAAAGAATTAAACCTTTTACACTTTTAATTCAAAAAGGGATAATTTAATTAATTCACACAATTAATTTAAATAATCAATAAAATAAATCTAATCCAATATTAGATTATTTTATTAATTAAATTAAATTAATTAATACAGTATATAATTTCCTAGCATTACAACCAAGAGAATTTAATCAGCAGTTAAGCAACATAAGCCATTTTAACTTGAATTTAATTAAAGACCAAGGTGATCTGGACAACATGAAACAACCAAACCCGACTACAACCCGACGACACATGGTGACTAGGGTGGTGGCTTGACATAGGAAAACCTAGCTACTATCTCCCAATTGATTTCCATCGGACCAAGGACACGCTCGGACCTGTGGAACCAGGTGGAGTCAATGTCCTGTACCTGCATCCTGCAACCACACGAATGTCGAACATGCATATAACATAATAATAAAACACACCGTGAAGAGGAATTCGTGGAATCACAGGGCGCTCGCATGCGAGTGATGTGCTCCCTTCCCCTTCACCAATACAGTATCACTAACTGACGAAGTTTACATCATTAACATAATCAAGACACAAGGCATCATAGAGAAAACATTGTCTAATTAACAAAGCACAAAATGGAGGGGTGTTACAAGTCAAATTATGGCAAGTATTGGGGTGGTAAGTCATCCTTTAGTATGATGGGTTGCACTAGTAAGGGTGTTGATTAATGTTGAATGCATGCTTGGATGATGTTTATCTATTTGGAGCTTATGAGTTCTTCCTTATGTTACTATGCTTGATTGATTGTGGTTTTGGTTATGATCATCTTTGAATGTTCATATTTGTGGTTTTCAGGAACAAACCTTCTTTGTATATATGACTTTGTCGATAAGTAAATATACATCAAAATACATATATGTACATATGATTGAGCGGTAACTCATGCATATGATTAACATAGTATGCATAAGTATATTAGTTGTACATATGTATATGTACACATTGGTGTAACTACTTGTTGATGCAGATGAATACATATGTGTCTAATATTGTTAAATATTAGATAGTGTCAATGTATATATATATACGTATACATGCATGTATTTGGGAATTTACATACATACAAATGTATATGTAATAATATATGATATACCTTGGACGTATATATTAGTATATAAATGTAATGTAACAAAGGAAGTTATACACATTTATATATTAATAATATATATTCTAATCTACATATTGAAATGGTATTTGAAGTAATTGCAAGTACTTACAACACTAGTGTATCGCGCACTTGAGAGACCAAGGAAATATTCAACGTATGAAGCCATAAATGGTCAAGTTGACTAAATTTTTATATCATGTAAGAAACATTGATATATACTTGAGTTGATTCATTGAATAAAGACATGGCTAATATATCATAGATATAACAGCATATTGAAGGCACATCGAATGGTACAGCCCATAATGGTGTTTAGCTTTTCAAATGGAAACTATGTGAGGGCGCAAAATAGTGCACAACCCATTTATGAGCTAGGTGTTGCATATACCATCATTTAAGTTTTATAATATAGTCAAACATAGTGAATGAAAGCCAACATTAAGTCTTGAATGTTGTGCTAAAGAGAAGAGGTGAATGTATGAGTAATGAGGCCGAACCATATGCAAATGTATGGTGCAGCAATTAAAGGTCGATGTGGAATGAAACTTAGTTGATACCATTGAAAGGAATCATTGTCTTTATGAGCGGCGAATTATGCAAAATTAGAAGGCGTTTATCATAATGATAAAGCGATGAAGTGATAGAGTTTTAGAACACTTAAGAATAGGAAAAGAAAACAGTTGAGTACATGCTTAGTCTAAAGCACTTATTGAACACTATTTTCCAGGAGTGACTCATCTCTCCTTTATTTCTCAAGTGGACTATGACCAAGTCGATAATGCTTGAGTGTCACCTATTAACAAAATACTGTTTCAAGAGAATAACCACGCCAAAACAATAGGAGGTTTGTTGCATACTTGGCGCCAGATTATGAAGTTTTATTTGTTGTAGAAGTCCATTCTGGGATGCAAATCGATTGTCATCATCTTAACATAAGCACAATTGAATGTCCTTTGTTTCTATCAAATAGATGGGTTGACCTGTAGCTTTTCATGTTGAGCTTGTGTTTAGCTTGCGGGCACCTTTCTAGCTAA
>VDFB02230338.1:0-16500 GCA_007258455.2 Sequoia sempervirens
GAAGTTCTTTCTTGTTGCAGGAAGGAACCAACGTGGGCTGCTATGTTTGCAGAATGTGCCGAGAACTTGGATTTGCTGGAGTACAACATCAGCGTGCTGCCCGACATTGCCATGGAGGAGGTCGACCTGATAGTGTCCAGGTTCGCCGAACGGGAGGCTGCACAAGTGGATAAGGATGACACTCCAGTTGTCTAGTGTTTTCTTCCAGTTAACTGATTGTGGTTTTGGAAACCCTAATTAGGGTTTAGTTCTGATTAATCTTGGCCATTGATCTTGAATCAATCTCGGCCGTTCTTTGTAATTTGAAAAACTATATAAACCCCCCTCCTCACTCTCTCATTCTCATTAGAAATTGATTAGAAATTAGAGAATCAGATAAGGCTTAGAAGTTAGAGTTAGAGCAAATTTGAGATAGATTGTAGAAATAAAGAGAGAGTTGTATGAGATTGTTGTGAAAACACTACTTTAATAATGAAGTTCAAATGCATGAGGTGCCTTGAATACTTGATTGTTGAATAGTTGCATGGTCGCATATTTTCTTTCTCTCTTAGTAGATTTGAATTAAAATGTATGTTAGAAGAATGATTGATTGATAACGGAGATTAGTGGAACCGAGCTCATACTTTCTTTGGGTGGATGATTTCACTCAATGTGCAAAGTTAGACTGAGCTTTACTGTGGACGCTTAACTTCAGTTTTAATAATTGTTGTTCGATCTGATGGCAATTATTTATCACGTGAAAATCACAAGCACATTCCTAGAAGATTGCACTTGCTCTGCGTAGTTTTCGTTGAACGTGGCGAAACAGAGTATGGTTTATTTGGTTTCACTTAGTCTTCGTCTTCTCTTGAGTTCTTAGGAGTAGTATAGAGTCTCTAAACCCTAAATCTTTTTTCACTTTTTTATATAAAATCAAAAAAATCCAAAATGGTACTGCATTTATGTCTCTCCTTTTTTGAATAACTTGCAAAATCTTACTTGTGCCCACAGCAAATCACATCTATACCACAGAGCCTATCCGCGTTCATCTTAAACATTAGAATTACCCTATGACCTCACTTGCAATCTTAGCATAGGAAGTAGTTTTTCAAGAGAGAATAGAGCGTCTGTGACACTTTGTTCTAAAATGTTTAGTGTGTCATAAAACACGCATAACAACGGTACTAACTTGCAAGTACGAAATTGAGATGGGCTAGGAGGTATGCATTCTTCAAAGCAAGGGTCTGAAGAAATTTCAACAACACTTCATTATATTAGCAATGGATAGCCACAAATGAAGGCAAACTCTCTTATTTATAACTTTCTCCTCAAATTCATAACCTTTTTCTCTCCAATTAGGGTGCCCAAAATGAAATTCACATTCACCATCAAATTTGCATGAGTTGTATCTTTGACTCCTTGACTTAGGCGTCCAAAAGCATATGAGGAAATAATACTTTATCAAAAGCAAATATCATAAGTGGACATCCAAATATATTTAAGTGAAATACTTTATTAATAATCAAATATTCCTCCAAACTAGGCGTCCATTTTGCCTTAGTCAAATATTTCACTCCAAACATAATACTCACCAAATGAAGCATCCAACCCAAGCACTGACTTGCCAAAACAAGCTCCAAGAGTATGGAGACCAAACTACTCATACTGTTTTGCCTAAAATAACCATTGCACTGAACCGCTGAGTTGTTGCTTAAAATAGCACTATAAAAAATATAACTTACTATAAATAGCATACTGCTAAAAATAGTGACTTCAAACACATTTTAAGCACAAACCGAGCAGCCGTCACAACTTACTAAAAATAGAAAGTCCGGAAAAGTCATCCGATGAATATGCATGTTATACCATTCTAAAGCCCTCTGAAACCTAGAAACCCAACTGCCAAACTCCTACATGCAACTCTTGAAAACTCAGAAGGAAACCTCCTAGAAAATAGGAAACCCTAATTTTGCCTCTAAGTAGTCTATGGGCCTCCAGAAATAGGCTAACAGTCACTGGAAAGCATAGTGCTAAAAATGGGGACATTATAGTCTGCCCTTCTCAATAATTGCCTATCCTCAAGCAATGCCACCACAACTCCAGAAATATTAGACTGATCCACACAAAAACCAATAGGATCTCAAGGTCCCATATCAATCTTAGGAAGGACCCACCATGTCGATGTTGCACCACTCTAATCACGTAAGTGAAACCATCGAGCCAAATCTGCACTAACCTCCCCTAACCCCAAAATGTTACCATCCATGAAACTCAAGCTAAAAAAACTGGAAGGACTAAAATCAATACCTTGCAGCATCTCTTGCCCAAAAGACTGAATAATCAATATCAACAACACTACTGTCTATCACAAACTCGGGCAATAGGAAGGATAGTCTACTCCACTCAAAACCATGCTCCTCAGCATATCTCCATATGGTATCTAATAGAGTCACGATTGCATATGTGACTTCTCCAAATCTCCTTGCAAAGAGGAAAGCAATCCTTTGCAAGAGCTCAACAAACTCATCCTCATAACTCATGGATCTACTATGCCTCCTCTGAATTATTCTGATACAATCATGAAGACTTCTAAAAACTCTTACAATTCCAACTCCAAGAATCTCAGAATGATGAACCCAAGCATGTGGGGGTTCGCTGTCCTAAACTAATATTGTGAGAAAACTATCAAAATCTGCATCACAAACCTCCGTAAGATGAATTGTGAGAGTAGGAAAGGTTTGAAAAAAAAAATATTCACTACTGTTCAAAGCTGGGATCAGCGAAATACGATGCGCTTTACACAAGGGATAATAGCAATGCCATAGAATTTCCCAAGTATGAGCATGTGAAATGAACATTTCGTTGCACCCAAACAACTCATAAGTGGCCGGAAAACACACCAAAGCAGTGTCCAAATGAAAACTTCCACCTCTTTGACAAGAAATGATGGACCAACTCTCCTAAATGAGAGTAACTCCCCATGTAAGGTGGTTGGTCTGCCACCAATCAGCAAGCTCGTGTCTCAAAGTTTGCCCCTGTCTAAGCCAAAGATCACTCCCAAGAGTAACCATCCGTTCATCTCTCCAACCCATACTTAAAATTTCTCTCCAATCCACTTGTTGATGAACAAATGGGACCATCAAGTGGTTGGTACGGAAGGTAACAACACCATTCATTCTGAAACTTTGATCCTTATCCCTCCAAGGATCATTCCTTCCATACCCAACAAGCTTTGTCATACCATGTCAAGGATGCCAAACAAGGATACCCAACCAAGATTGATCCCCAACACACCGGGAAAATACACAACACATCTTCGAGTGCCAATCAAAACTAAATGCACACTCAAGAAATTAGTGACTTCACTCGTGAACCCCTGAAACCAATCCAAGAAAGCATCTACAACTATGGAGCATGGAGCAAATGTTGTCTTCAATCCCAATTCCCCAAAAGGACTAATATGAACCAAAACATCACTCAACCCAAGGGATGGATTGTCAAGCATGTAAACAATCTGTTTTGGCCCTTCTTTCTCCCATACTTCATGAGTAACAAGTCTGAAACCTTCTCTCCTTGTTGTTGTAATGTAATTACCAACAGCTACCAAGACTTGTTTTGTTAACACCTTGATGTCTAAATCGTGGAAGTCGCCATGATTCAACACTTCCCAAGTGAAAACTACATCCTCAATCCTACTTAAGCATCCTGGATCAAACAATCTTCTTGGAAGATTATCAATTGCATGGATCAGATCTCCCAAATGATTTGCTTGCAAATCATCAATAAGCTGAAAACCATGTTCCATATTGTGTTTGGAAACTTCATTGGGATCCCATTTCATACTATTGTCACTTGATGCTTCATCTTCCATCTTAAAGAGGGGATTATCATAAGTTGCCTTGGCACTTACTTCAAAGAGAGGGCTATCCATAATATGGAAATCTTGCCCTTTCTCACATTCAAGCACAACTTGCTGGTCCAAATCTGCACATGCAACTTTTGATTTACTTGTGAAGTTCTCTAGATCAAACTCCTCTCGAAGACTATCAAGCTCACCAATTACTTGTTTGATTTCTTCAGCTCTTTGTACATTCTCTTGCTCCTAGAAAAGTTTGAAATCAGCAAACAGATCTTCTATCTCCGTTAGAGCCAACTGAGTATTTTCTAACATGTCCTTTGTTGATTCAAGCTCAAGAGTAAGCTTATCAACCCTTCTATCACTTCCTTGGAATGCACTAAAGGACTTCTTTGCAAATTCGATAGTATAATCTCGATCTCTGATCAAGTGTATGTACTCTAATTTCAATGTCTCCAAAGAGTCTTTGATAAGTTGCAGATTAGGGAGTGCAACTTCATCCTTAACCCCATTCCGTCTCTCTTCAATTTGAACCTTCCAATAGAGTTCTTTTATCAAACTATGTGTGCGGTCGAATCTAGATAGAGCTCGCACTTCAGTTTCAACGGACACCTCGAATTGACCTTCCCACTCATAAGAATGCAAGGTTGGTGAACTGCTGATAGGCTGCATTACAAGATCAGAACTTTGCTTCTCAATATCGCTGCCCTCATAGCTGCTCCAAGACTCTTGTCTTTCACCACCAACTAGCTGAGAATGCTCAATATCATGAAGAGGATCAGACTCTACAATTTCTTCGACCCTTTGCCTACAATCAGCTTCATGAATAGGTAAATCAGATTTGTGTTTGAGAACCTCTTTAAACCTTTCATCCTCAAGAGCCATATGGTCTTCTAGCTCTACTTCCTCCTCATTGTCTCCTTGATCAAAGGTTATGGCAGCCCCCAACTCGATCAATGAGTCATTATTGATTATTGTTCTGAAAGTTTCGGTAGCAACATACTCCTCCTTAGTGGCTGCAACCATCTCAAAGGGGTCATTATGGAGCTTTGCCAAGAAAGCTTCTTCGTCAAAGACATCTTCTCCTCCAATGGCCATCTCATAGCTTGTATTGTAATCTGAATTTTTAACATCATTAGGATCAACAGAAATGCATCCCACACAAGTTCCTTGTCATCCTTAAGTGCCTTCACACCCGAATCCCAAATGCTAAGGGGCTGATTGTTTTGATAAAAAAGAAAGTGCTCATCGTACTCCTCTTGGAGTGTTGACTCTTTGAATAAGTCACCTCCCAATTCACTTAAACTGATATCTTCATAAGTATCTTTCTCCAAGGGCTTAGTTTGATAATCAAACCCAAGACCACCCATGTCACCAACACTGTAATGAAGTAAAGAGTCATCAATGCTAGCTGTTTGGAAAACTCTATCATTTTTATCTTCAATGAACCCATCATGAGTAGGTATGTTACTAATTTCATTATTAGTAGTCCCATGCATACCAAAGAGGTCTTCTTGGTTACTTGTCATGAACTCTTTATGTGAAAACTCTTGGGAAGTTGGATTAGTAAAAAGTAGAGAATTATCGATCACCAAATCTTTAACATGATTGGGTATGAACTCATCTGAATCATCATAAACATCATCACTATGAAAGTGGTCATAAGTTGATTCTTCAACACCACCAAAACTACCCTAAACATGCTCTTCATTAGTGAACTCATTAGTCTCAAAACCATCATGTATCAGTCAACTACATCAAGAGAATGATAAAAAAATAAGCAAAACATGCCATGGATGAAGGGTCAGGGAAGGAAGAAGTGTTTGTTTATGGGTTGCAACCCACAAGTAAGCACGTTGAAGAGAAAAATCAATCAACAAGTTTGGGATATTTCAGTGGTACCCTCAACATGCTCTTCATTAGTGGACTCATTAATCTCAAAACCATCATTGAATGAATCCGAATTAGGATTCAAGACTTGTTTTGTTCTTTTCACCAAACCAATCTTCATTATTTCCAATCACATGCAAATCTAAGGGAGTATTTTGGGGTTCTCTTCTACACACTCCTCAAATGTCAAGATAACTTCTTCAAACCCATGGTCATTTCAATGTAACATGTGCACTTTGCTTGTGCCATATCCCAAACTACTTGACTGATTTTTCTCTCCAACATGCTTACTTGTGGGCTGCAACCCACAAACAGGCACTTCTTCCTTCCTTGACCCTTCAACCATGGCATTTTCTGCTTCTTTTTTTATCATTCTCTTGATGTAGTTGACCACAACCAATTTTCCAAGTTTCAAAACCAGCACACAATTCAAGAAGGAGTCAAAAGGAATTGTGTTCTTAAACTCATCTGTCATGTTTTGATATTCTTCATGGAGTGGGGAATCCTCATGTTCACATTGCCTCTTGAACTATTCGGCATCTCTACTATTGAACTATTCGGCATCTCTACTAAAATCTATTGTGGTAACTTTAATGTTCTTTCTGTTTTCCCAACAGAATGGCAGGAACTCAAGCTCTGATACCACTAAAATATCCCTTTATCATTTTTTTCGATTTTTGAGCACAAGATTTCACCCGTTAACGTTAGATAAATGATAAACCAACTAAAAGCAACTCTTCACTTTCTAATCACTCAAATCCCAATGAGGGCAAGGTGAGAGCATACTACGGAAAGGGGATAGTTAGATGAAATCTAAAATTGAAAGTTGGAAATACAAAGCGTTGATGGCTCAGTCGACCAACTAGAAACTGAAAGCAACTCGACCACTTATTTAGCGGGAGTGGAAGTACAAAATGCAAAAATCAAATGTCTGGGCGGCTAGCTGACCCCTTCCACTTTTCAACGAGTATGAAAGCAAAGAACAGTACTAACATGAAATAGATAGATAGTGAGGCCTATCTCTTCCACTTGTTCAGTGGGAATACAAAATGTAAATTGCAAAAATATAAAAAGCTAATCAGTACTACTGATTCAGCGTTACAATATGAAGTATAATTTGCAAATACAATGAGATTTCGATATCCTATGATCACCAATATGTTAGAGCATAATCTCCTAACAAGTTCATGATATCCAACATATGAAATATGGCCAAAATGACTGAAATATCAGGTCTGATATAAAATTGCAGCAAATTGAAAAACCAAACCAACAAGTATAGATTTCACCTAAATGCTCGTAACTTGCTCCCAACACCTCCGAATGATGCCAAACAAAATGCAAACAGGACCTTTAAGCTGGGTGACCAAGTACCAATTGAAAGACCCCTCCAAAATAGCTACGTTTTATAAGCAAGCTTTCCAATGCAAGCACAGAAAAGGGGCAGCTTTCTTGACTAGGGCGACCTAATCTAGAAATTCAACCACTTCTCCAAAATTCATGAAACCAAGAGGAAAGGGGTGCCCAAGAAGGATGAAGCCAAGGAGCCAATACCCAAAACCACCAAAAATTCATGCCAAGAGTTATCACCAAAAATGTGCTTCAGCCAAGCACAACCAACAACACCAAAAACTGATAAGAACACTCCAAAAATAGAAAACATCAAACAACTCCATCATCAATCAGCTCAATCTGCACTTCTAAGTGAAGAACAGTCACAAAATCAGCTAGGTACTATCTTGCAAGTATGAAATTGAGATGGGCTAGGAGGTATGCATTCCTCGAAGCAAGGGTTTGAAGAAATATCAGCAACACTTCGTTATATTAGCAATGGATAGCCACAAATGAAGGCAAACTCTCTTATTTATAACTTTCTCCTCAAATTCAAAACCTTTTTCCCTCCAATCAGGGCGCCCAAAATGAAATTCACATTCACCATCAAATTTGCATTTGAGTTGCATCTTTGACTCCTTGACTTAGGCATCCAAAAGCATATGAGGAAATAATACTTTATCAAAAGCAAATATCATAAGTGGATGTCCAAATATATTTAAGTGAAATACTTTATTAATAATCAAATATTCCTCCAAACTAAGCATCCATTTTGCCTTAGTCAAATATTTCACTCCAAGCATAATACTCACCAAATGAGGCATCCAACCCAAGCACTGACTTGCCAAAACAAGCTCCAAGAGTATTGGAGACCAAATTGCTCATACTGCCCTGCCTGAAATAGCCACTACACTGAACTGCTGAGCTGCTGCTAAAAATAGCACTGCCAAAAATAGAACTTACTATAAATAGTATACTATTAAAAATAGTGACTTCAAACGCATTTTAAGAACAAACTGCGTAGCCATTGCAACTTACTAAAAATAGCAAGTCCAGAAAAGTCATCCGATGAATATGCATGTTATACCATTCTGAAGCCCTCTGAAAACCCAGAAAGACCCAGGAATCCTTCTGCCAAACTCCTGCATGCAACTCCTAAATGTGTTTTGGAGACAAGTTTGTCTAAGTTTTGTGTTTACCAAAATCATTCCCCGTTTACTTCTAAATCCTCTTGCTCTGAATTTACTCGAGGAGATAGAAGCGTTATAAGTTTAGGCCTAGTAGTTGAAGTTATGAAACCAAAGAAAACCCTAGCTGCAACGCAAAGAGTTTATAAACTTGTGCTCTCAACTAAGATAAAAAGATAGGAATCTAGTTTACTTTTTCTTTTAACACATAATCAAGGGCTTCTCCTCCTGATTTGAAGAGCAGTCTAACTGTGCATAGCTATCTGTTTCCAATCCACACACCAGAGGCGTGAATTGAAATGCCAACACCCTACTACATCTTCCTCTAGTAAAGTAATGGGTACCATTTTTCTCTTCCGAGAGAGGAAATTTTCTAACCAAGAAGGTGAGGATGGGACAGCATCAAGATTCTGAGAAGTCCCAGGTGTTGAAAAGCGGAGAGCTTTGTTGAGAGGAGTCTTCGTTGCACTATGCATGTTTAAAGGGAAAGAGGTTGAGGGCTTACCTTTCTGCGTACTTTCCTCCGGCCTACCCTGAGATTGGTCGGGCTGTTGAACATGGGTTTCCACATTTCCTCTATTAGTTGCTTGCCCTTGATCACCTCCCTCTAGTTGTTGCTCAGTTTCTTCCTCCAACTGTCCTTCAATTATAATGTCAAGGAGAGGACCTTCACCAGATGTTTGCTCGAGACCCTTGTTCTTCTCAAGAGAATCATTTCCGTCTCCACTATTGCTTGGAAAAGATGTGCTTTGTGCTGGTGGTGGTATCGGCACAAAAGGAACTATACTCACATGACTAGCACTAGTTTTCTCTCGACCTCCTTTCTTATTTTTGGGTGGAGCTTTTGTGGTTTCTCCCTTCTTCCTGGCAAGCCACATCTGAGTCCTTAAAACTGTTGCAGTTCTAGCGTTCAAATCCTCATCTTCTCTACTATTCCAATTAATTGGTGGCAAGGATTGCGTTTGTATCTTGTTGACATAAATGGGATCAATCAAACAGAATTGTCATCTTCTACTCCTCTTATATTCCATCCTAATTTGAAATTGAAAATCTAGCCTAGAGTAAGCCTCACCCAATCCCTTTCCCTTACCTCATTATCATCAACACAATCTACCCAGAAATCCTCTAGATGTGGCACATGGTAATAACCAGGGCCTAGATGAAGGTTGTTTCTTACAAAGTTTTTACCATCAAATGGAAATCTTCTCTCATAAGTTTGAAAGGTATATCTTGCAATGTCTTTCCCTAAATTAAGGGCATTCGACTGGGACTTACATTCATAATACCCCAAACCAATAGGGAAAGAGATACCAACATTTTTGCTTTTTGCACATCTCTTATTCACTTTTGCAACCTGGTGACATACTTCTATCAAGATAAACTTATCCTCCAC
Organism: Sequoia sempervirens; assembly: GCA_007258455.2. Classification (NCBI taxonomy): domain Eukaryota; kingdom Viridiplantae; phylum Streptophyta; class Pinopsida; order Cupressales; family Cupressaceae; genus Sequoia; species Sequoia sempervirens. The sequence continues at coordinate 9,638 of VDFB02230338.1, forward strand.
ATACCTGGGCAGCTTCAATTACCAAGGGAAGATTCAAGGATGTCACTTACCCAGCAATATGCCACCAATTCTAGCTAAAATCTCCTCTTTGAGTGTTGACTATGTATCCGCTCTCCTTCGCTTCTGGAATTTCATTTCCCTTAAACAATAGGAATAATTATGCCACAAAAAGCACTTTAATTCCCACACGATCAAGCATTTATTTCACCCACTTCGGCTCTAACAGCATTTAACTCCTGACAAGTAGGGCACTTGGCACCAATTCCAAACTCCGTAACGTACTTAATACAATTGGATGTTTAAACTGCTTTGAGAACTAAGTCAAAAACCGACGAGGTTAGAAAACCTCGCCAAAGTCCACTAAAGATAAACTTGCCTTCATTAGGATAAGATTTGATGACATAAGCATGACTTTGTCAGAGTTAGGATAGGTTATGAATCTTGCTTCGGCTCCGACAATAATTTTTAAACCTCATGAATTTTCGCTCTTTTCCTTTGGACACTTTACTTTATTTCGTGGAGAACTTCGAAAGTATAAGTTAGAAAACCATCACGGCATCTGAAAAAGTATTAACATAACAAAGGACCAACCCAAGAGAAGAGAAAGAAAAGTTCAAAGCCAGATAACTTGATAATGGCTAAAATTAGTAACATAACGGGTTGTGAGTACATGGTCAGGAGCCGACACAGTTCTAAAAACTTAGCCAAAGGCCAATAAAAATGAAAAGGAATTTAATGCTTAGACCAAGAATTAAACACTAGACCGTCTTAAAAATATAATGGATTAGATCTTAGGCAGCACATATGAATGTCAAACGGACAATGTGATATCATTATAGGTTCGTGTGCTCATATTGGATAGCAAAACAAACTTGAGTTTGCAGAGCAACCATCTGATGAGCGCACGGTTATACTGAGAGGGGGGTGAATCAGTATAATACAATCTTTTACTTTTTCAAACTAACAACCACACTAATATCATTTGCACAATATCACTCACATAAGATCTATCAATTATGCAACACAAGAAGAACACACAATTTACGTGGAAACCCTTAAAAGGGAAAACCATGGAAAAATATTGCTTGATATTAAAATCTCTTACAATATTTGTAGGCACCAATCTACAGGAGACACCAATCCCCTCTTATACAATTTGTGAGCACCAACCCACTGGAGACACCAATCCCAACTTGTAGAATTTGTAGGCACCAACCCACTAGAGAACCAATCCCCACAATTGAGCACCAACTCAACAAGAGACACCAATCTCTTCAATATGGGGCACCAACCTCGTCAATATGGGGCACCAACCTCTCCAATATGAGGCACCAACCTCTTCAATAGAATCTGTCTTTTTGAGAATAAATCTTCTTTACAAATAGCCTTTAATGATCTCCCATTATGTTCTCCTCAAAATCTTCACTCACAAATCTACATATATTCTCTTTCTTAAATATTCATACACAAATCCACATATATTATCTTTCTTAAATCTTTGTAATGTCCCCTTCTCATCAGTGATCTGTTCTGACACTCATCAGCCTATTCCGGAAGCCTGTAGGCTCGTTTGAGGTAAAATTAGGGTTTCCAGTTCTGAGGTTCTATGGTTTTTCAGGGAGTTTACTATTTATAGTAAATTCTATTTGTGGCGGTATGCAGTTGTTAGTCTTCAAGGTCTTCATTTTCAGTTGGAGCATTTAATGCAATTCAAGTCTGGCTTCTAAAGGTTTATTTTTTGGTGATTAAAGGCATTAATGTTATAATTTGCAGTTGACCCCTTGGTCTAGGGAAAATAACTTTAAGTTGTTCTTAAAAGGTGGTCATGAAGGGGGACATCATCATGAAGGATAAATTTAATATTTAAAGTCTTTTAATGCCTTGGGAAAAGTGGACGCCTTTTCTTGAAGATATTCTTTTAAAAATAAAGTTTATTTATGCCTTGATAAAGTGGACGCCTTTTTGTGAAGTTGGAAGGTTTCTGGAAATTTGAAGAGTCTCATGTGACTCTTGGCATACTTTCTTGAGGAATTGAAGAGTCTTCTACTCTTCTATATAATGAATGCTTTGCTTCAGCATTGGATCCATGAAAATTATGCTAAAGTTATGCTGTCGAAATGACAATTGATATTTTGCTTCGAGGATGTCTACCTCCTAGCCTTTCGTCCAATTTCGTGTTTGCAAGATAACACCTAGTTGGCTACATTGCTGCTTCTCAATATCAAACTAGCAGATTGAGCTCATTTGATTGAAGAATCCTGGAGTTTTTGTCAATTTTGGTTTGCTGGTTCATCTACAGCTGAAGGTGATTTTTATTCATAGCTTTAAATTCATATTGAATTTGATTCTGGGTATTTAACCAATGCCATTGCTGACCTTGGGCGACCCTTCATGCTTAATTTGAGATTTTATTTCAAAGAGTCTGATTTTTAAATGAAAATCGCCCCTTTAAGGAGGGTTGTACTTTTCTAAGAGCATTGGAATTTGTGCAAGATGTTATAAGTTGAAGTTTGCTGCTGTTTGGTGTTTGTTTTTGGGCGCCTACCTCCTAGAAGACCTCTACAAAAGACATCATTCGATTCAGGGGTGAATTGAGTGAGTTATGAATACTTTATTGGTTTTACTTTTCACAGTTGCTGGTTGACATTTTCAGTTTACTGATTTTTGTTATCAGACTTTAGAAGTTCAGATTTTTGATTCAGTATCAGCAGTTAGAGAGATAATTATTTGTATGAGATCATCTATTACTCATGTGCTTTGAAGATATTGTAATTCATATGTAATTTGCAACTTTATTCCTTATTTGTAAGACTGTAAACAGTAGTATTGTTCCAGTCCTAATCGCTGCAATTAATTCTTCTTTCTTCTCACATTAAGTACCCCTGGATGGTCTACCGCCAGTGTGGATAATTGATTGTATCTCTCTTTGTACCCACTTTCAAAGTGGTGAATCCCCACTCTCAAGTGGATGCCCACCGTAGCGGATGAATTAGATTGTTGAAGCTTCATGGTTGGTTATCCGCCTATTAGTTTCAGTTTTTAATTAATCACTCCGTCATATGTTAGCACCTCGCCCTCAGTGGGATCTTGAGTGCACATTCTTGACGTTGAGTTTGTTTCAATTCAAGTACTGTTCAATTAGCTTATCCGCCATATGACAACACCTATCCTTCCTTGGGATTGAGTGTGCATTCTTGGCGTGAGTTCTTTCAAGCTTGGATTTCAATTTTTGATGCTAACACTAATCAAGTTGGCTAGTGCTGGTTTATATTGTGTAAAACTATCGAAAAAATTGTTTAGCATATTTCAATGGTATCAGAGCAGAAGACCCTGCCATCCTGTGGCAATTTGCAGTTGATTGTCGGATGAGTGAAAGAGACACTAGACCATTCACCAGAAGTCAGGCCAGAACTCAGCATCAGTTTCCACGTTCGAGGCATGTTGTGACCATTTCACACATCGCCCCATTGCAAATGGGGACCCCCTGTTTTCGCTTTTTGCCTCGGTGTTGCAACCCCACTTATCACTAGTCTTTTTACAATGAGGTCATTATTTTGAGAGTTTCAAGTTAGTCTTCCGAAGGTTACCCGAGCCAAGTCAGTAATTCATGCTTGAATCAGTGCGTAGACGTCATGGAAGCGCTTAGAAGGCCCAAGAGACGAGAGATGTGTAATTCGGCCAATTCTGAGACTTCCCTATTTTTAGGAAAAGTTGCTTTTAGATTTTTTCATTTTGCAACATTTGGGACCAAAACAACGTTCCCCTATTTTTGGGTTTGGATTTTCTATTGCAGAAAGTTTCTATTTTGGAAAATTTATATTTTGGAAAGTTCTATTTTTAGAAGGGTCCCGAGTTCTGAAAACGCACTTAGAAGTTCGAAAAACTCAATAGATCTCTCAGAAAATCGAAATGAAAATTTGAAATTTTTCGAAAAATCTGGAAAAAAACAAGTAAAAAGCATGAAAATCAGACCAAAAAACGTTTAAATTCTGGAAAAATCAATCAAAACCAGTTCAAAATTAACCAGATCTGAGGTTGAAATCATGAGAATCAGCTCTTAAATGGTGAAGTTTGTGAAAATCTGTCCAAGTCTGAAAGTTCGCCATGAAAATCAGCTCTTAAATGATGAAGGAAGGTGTAAGAAATGTCAGGAAGTTTATGGAATTCACCCAGCAACAAGGAAGAACATCCTTGGACCTTCCAAAGTCCGCCCAGCACTTAGGAAGCATGTCCATGCATCTCGAAGGAACATCCTTGGATCTTCCAAAGTCCGCCCAGCATATAGCATGCACATCCTTGCATCCTTCAAAGTCCGCCATCCTTGTCCAAGATCTCCAAAGTCCGCCAAGTTCAAAGGAAGGATGTCCAAAAAGTTCCAAAGTCCGCCCTTGATATCCTAGGATGCTTTGAAGTCCGCCATGCAGCAAGGAGGCACATCCTAAGACCATCCAAAGTCCGCCATGCTTGTCCTAAGACCTTCCAAAGTCCGCCAAGGATGTCCAAAGGGGCTTGAAAGTCCGCCATTCACAAAGAAGCATGTCCAAAAGGCTTGGAAAGTCCGCCTAGGCATGTAGAAGAAGGAAAAATCAAAATTTTCACTAAGTATTAATGCCCAGCAAAGAGAATTTCGAAAATCTGCTAAGTATGGGGGCCTAAAAAGGTGGAAAATTGATCTTTGGCTAAACATCATGACATTTCCAAGAGGTAAAATGTTTAGACAAATGCCAAGAAGCTTTAAAGTCCGCCCTAGAAAAGAGGGACATCCAAAATGCTTGTCTAAGATGCTCATAAAGTCCGCCATACACTTGGAAGAGGTTGGCAAGGTATCAAAGAAGTCCGCCATACTTATCCAAGGTGCTAAGGAAGTCCGCCTAAGCACATGAAGGGATAAAATGATGATTTTGCTAAGTGTTGATGCCTAGTCCAAGGAAAAGTTCGAATATTTGCCTAAGTATAGAGGCTAAATGATGAAAAGTTGAGATTTTTGGCTAAGTATCCTGACACTTTCAAGAGGATAAGTGCCAAGTTTGAAAGGACAAATGCTAAAGAGGATTGGGATGTGGCAAGAAATAAAACGAAGTGTGCCTAGCACAAAAGTGGAAGAGAAGCTAAATTTTGCCTAAGTCTGGAGAAAATACTAAGAAATTGACAACTTTTGACGAAGAAAAATGCACAAGGCAAGGAGAAAGGTAAGATTGCCTTTGCCCAGAAGGAAAGGGGAATTTGTCAACCGTCCAAGAAATTCGCCCAACGAAGACATCCGGACGAGGATTTTGCCTATAAAAATTCGATTGAGCAAGAGAAAATTTGACTTTGGCAGAAGAAAATAGGCTCAGTGCAAGAGAAAAGTTGGCTATGGCAAAGAAAAACAGGGATCTGGCATAGAATTTGTTGACGGAATGGCTTGAATTTTGGTTTGGCTAGACGAAATTGAGGATAAAATTGGAAAATACACTCTTAGCCAAGAAAAACGAAGAGGAAATCGAAATAGCCATGGGTCGAAGACGAATGGGTTGGAATAAATTAAAATATTTTAATATTTTAATAATTTATTTTCAATGCCTTGGACAAAATCAAATTCGCCAGACAATGTTTTGGAGGAAAATAATTTGTGCCGACCAGAGATAAAATCCGAAGGGCAAAATTAAATTCACCATGGCTTCAGGAGAGAGAGTGGTAAAAATTCAGGAGAGAGAAAATCTGAATTTGTTTATTTTATTTCTTGCAGGTGGATGACGACGCGAAGCGAGTCTTCAAAGAAGAAGCAAAGGCATGGAATGGTGGCAAGTGCTTCAAGCCAAGTGGGCGAGGAAAAAGGATGGGGCGACACAAGAAGAAGTCTATAACTTTTCGGCGGTATGTCCAAACAACACAGGTCGGAGCTTTGCTTGGAGAATTATGTCGAGACATCAAAGTACAATGGCAAACATGATGCAAAGTCCGACCTAGACCAAGAAAAGAAATGTCAAAGTGTTGAGAAAGTTCGCCCCAATTTAAGAGAAAAGATGGTGAAACCACTAGCAAATCCGACTTTGCTCAACTGAGAAATGGTAAGCACTAGAGAAAGTTCGACTTATCTCTAGAGATGTTTGTCCGAAGTGGCCTGAAGTCCAACTTAGGCCAAGAGACAAAACGTCCAAGCTCATGTGAAGTCCGCCCAAGGGGAGGATGAGAAAATTGGCTAAGTGTTGATACCTTGGGGAGAATAATTCACTAAGTGTTGGACGGAAAACAGGAAGGATGAAGAGGAAAATAAAGAGGAAGTGAATAAAATCCTTGTCCAAGGATGGAATTTGTCCTACATAGCACAAGCCAAATTCAAAATTGAAGGCAAATCCACAGGCAAAGTTCGCTCGAGCATGGAGATGGCCAAAAAAATTGGCTAAGTGCTGAGTGGTCCAGATGAAGATTTGGCTAAGTCAGGGAAATACTTCACAGAGGAAATTCCAATTTCCTCCATTGTGGCGAAAGCATGGGGGTATTCTTCTCCAAATTCAAGACACTTGAACGGATATCCAGACATCTTGGAAGGATTTCATCTACAATCCCAGACCTATTGAAGCAATCAGGGCAACTTCTTGAGGGATTTCATCTCCTGAAGAGTTAAAGACAAGCTTCCAGTCAGAATCAGATGGTGACAAGAAGAAGTGTTCTAAACAAATTTCTCGACACAAATTAGAGAATTCAGAGAGGAAATCCAGAGGAATAACATCAACCCAGTTCAAGCAGGAGGAATTTCAAAGCAACCCACTTCAAGTCCAGACACCTACTCCAAGGGGAGACTTCCAGACCTCAAAGATTCCAGTACAGGTAAGAAGAAGAAATCAAAGTCTCAAAAGGAATCCAAGATCAAAGCTAGGAAG